>ML825071.1:13162-37252 GCA_009831015.1 Picea engelmannii | reverse complement strand
CTCCTAGTCTCCTATATATACCAAGGAGACATTTTCATTTTGAATCATCTTGTACTTGAACATTTAAGTGGGGTAAAAGGAGGTTGCCCCCTCGAAGAGGCTTATTATCTGAAATTATCTCTTTTACAAGGCGTTGAGTACTTGTTCTTAGGTTTTTCTATGCTATATTGATATTTAGTTCTTAACATTGCAACATAAGAAATCATAGCGAAGGTGACATGCCTCCTGCAAGAAGGTGAGTGATGTTTTTTCAGGAGGTCATCCCTACCACATGCAATAGAATAATTTAGCAGAGAAGGAGAACTCTTGCAACATCAAGGGAAACAATATGTGTGGGAGTCCTTACCTGCTATATGGAAGAATGTGGGTCTATTCATCCAAAAGTACCTGACATGTGAAGGTTTCTATGAGGTAATATTTTTCTATCATCTCAAATTGTTATCACATGTAAGGAATAATATTCGATTGAACATCCTATATTTCCTATTAAGGTCCTTACAACCGATGGCATGCTCTATGAGAAGTGTGAAACATCCTTTAGCAACAATTACAAAACATGATTTAATTAAGCTATTGATTCTTGATACCTTGGGAAGCACCCAAATGAAAATTCCTGGGACTACCGAAAGAGTCTGAGGAGGAACAAAAAGAAGATGTAGAGCAGGGTAAACAACAAAGTGACATGGACATATGGGATACAGACGAAGCAATAGAAATCACAAGGGAAATTGACCAGGATGATGGCCTTGAGGAAGTTGAAGAAAAAGGATCTCACCATACCGCATAGCCATCGGTGGATAGTAATGTAGAAATTGTAAGAAAAAGTGCTCCAGAGGAGAATTGGAAGCCATGTGTAATCGAGGAAGAACAACCTGCAACATCGACTACGTCGAAAAGAAGAAAAATATTGGGTGCAGAATTTGTGGCAGTATTACCTAGAAGGAGGACAATATCAATGGGGAATGAACCAATGAGAGAGGAACCACCTATCATCAACCCCTTAGATGTTACACAAGAACCACCTTTGGAGGAAATTGGTGATACAAAATCCATCATAAAGAGCTTGAAGAAGAAGATCCTTTTGATGCCACTTATGAACCAAACAGAGCTGGTCATACAATTGTTACATAAGAACAAATTGTTGAAGTATAAAATAATATCTAAGTTTCACTTGGATTAGAAGAAGGGACCAGAGGCACCATGCTTTCCACACAAGAACCAAAAATGGATGCGAATATTGTTACAAAAGAACTAATCATCACAGAGCAAGTGAAATATGAGTCTATTACACAAGAACCAGGCATGGCTGAAAGAACTAATGAAGAGGTTGTTACACAAGAACCGACCACTGAGGAAACAACTAGGGAAGAGTCATTTGATGTTGAGGATGTTGTACAAAATCCAGTTGAAGTAAATATGGAAGAATGGATAACACGATGAATTTTGTACGAGGTAACAAGAAACCATTCTCTTTGATTAAACAAGCTTTGAAATTAAAAAGGAAAAACCTAAAATCAGGTAGAAAAATAATAAATTAAAGAGATGGATTAGGGAATTGCTCAATATTGCAGGGTCAAACACCCTTGTTGATACAACCCAAACCTTTGAAAAAGTGACCTCTCCAAGAAAATAAGGCTACCACTAAACCAAAGGAGGAGCTCTATTCAGTTTGGGAATATATTTTTGGTCTTGTGGGAGATTGACCCTGAGATATAAAGTTCAGAGTGGAATCTACACAGACAGAGGTAGAAACTAGGGAAGATGTAATTTCTACCTCTGAATTCCCCTCTGCTTTGTGTTTATAGGAAGAACTCAATAAATGGAAGGCATTGGAAGTATCTTACCAAGAGGGTATGATCCCCCTCAGAGAACATCGAAAAATTATTCAAAACGTGGAAAGAGAAGGGAAGATGAATTGACCATTTACAAGATAGCAAAGGAACAATGGGAAGAAGATTGGAATAATCTCATGGATGCACAAGATCAATTTAAGAAGAAGAAGGAAGAAAAACATAAGATAGGCTTATCCATTAAAGATCTATTGAAATGTAGGATGCCTTCTCATGTGTATGCTATGTTTCTTCAATAACATTTCATTCCTTTTCATCTCAATGCCATAATTGAGGATATACCTTACTTGTTCACACATGCTAAGGATTTATAGAGGGCCTTTTATGAAGCTGATGAGATCACACAATACGCTTTGTGTGAATTTTTCTTTCATGATTTTATTCTTCCATATGAAAGAGGGTTTAATCCTACACCTTATATATGGGAACTCCAGTTGTGAACCTTTCTATCCTACCTAATACATCAGGTTAAGTGGAAATTGGCCCAATAAAATGTGGAAAGGATCCAGGCCACATGTGAGCTAAGAATTAGAGAAGAACGTGCTCATTCAGATGATTCCATCAGGGCTCAAAACCTTCTTTCCAAGTCCCCCGATATTTCAAGGTTGATTGTAAGCCTTCAAGAATAGGTCATTAACTAGTGTGTCGATTGTGTCAATGATGCAACATCTGAGGCCTTGGAGGGATAAAAAATAATATGGGAGTCATCTAAAATGGAAATCAAAACTAGGGAACCCTTCGGTTTTCCAAATTTCAGAAGAGCCATGGGGCGATTGAATAGGTACATTCAATGTATTGAACAAAGAGGCCCTCAATGGATTGTCCTAAAGTTTTATTTCCCTCTAATATGGTTACCTATAGATGAGTATCATACCATGTATGAATTGGTAGTAACGGAGAAAAATTGGGGAATGGAAGTTGTGGTGTCAGTAGGTTTCATGACTATTGGTGAAGGAATGCATGAAGCCTACCAACTTAGCACACTACATGAAACATACTCTTGGGATAATCAAGAACTTATATAGTAATTGGTTGCATGAGGACATGCATCAGGGATATTTGGGGGGAGATGTTGGGCCTTGGATTTGTACCCTTTTTTCCATCCATTCACCATGTTTTAGCAATATTCTTAGTCACGTTTTACCTTTTTTTGACAGTATCTTACCTGTGACTTTATATTTCAACCCAAGGTACAACCTTTTTATAAATTTCATTATTCAAGTATTAATATAGGTCGTTGAGTGGTTTCTTACTTGATTTTGGGTTTATTGATAAGATGGTTTGGAAGAATATATGTGTAGGCTGATGAAATTCTATGTTCATTCGATAATTTGATGTTGTTACTTCTTTACAAGCTCATAGGATTTCCCTTTCTGGTATGTTGTTACTTCTATACGTTGTCACTTCTTGAACCACGATGATGTCGCTCCTACAATTCCATTTATACTTGAGAATTTGGTTTTCGAGCAATGCTCAAGTATAGGAGCGAACATATGCCAACTTGGAAAAGACCAATTCATTAAAGGGACAAAAGTATTAGTTGTTGTAACCGCTTGTAGTTTTGATGTTGTAACAAGAATACTCTATTTTGTGCACCGGTTATAACAACAAAAATGTGCAACATATCTTATACCATGTATTGATCAAATCGAATATTCTAATTATAAATATTGTTATATGAAGATGTATAAATCACAAGAACCCTCTCGTGTTAGGGGGTTAGAAAAGAGAAGAAGGACAAAGTGTATACGAGAGTTTGGAGAATTCATTGTATCATCCTTTTTATAATATATGAGTATGTTGATTCGTGCTATCTGCACAATTATTTGTGAGTTATCTTAGCATCCATGAATGGTGAAGGAAGGGCCCCTTTCACTGATCAGGTGTTGTAATTCTATTTTTTGGGTTTAGTAGATTATCATAGATCATTTCATAATTTTGAATGTTGTAGTTATCTTTCGTTTATGTGAGTTATTACTTGTTCTTGATCTTTGTTAATCCTGCGTTTTGTTATTTTTTATTGATTAATGTTAATTGTAGGGGCTGATACTTTCATAGTTTGATTGTTTATTGGAAGGAATTATGGTTTTGTGTCATCGTTATTACTTTTGGTTAAAGTTATGTTGAACCTTGTGCATCATTGAATTTGTTTGGATATATAGACTTTCTTCTTAAATTATAACAGGTGCATTCTCTTTAAAATCATCATGATTTTTTGGATTGGTTAAGGATGTTGTTGGGTTGTTTACAATTGATTTCATCCTAGCATGAATTGGTGTGAATTGATTGGGATTGTTCTTTTAGTCAATATTTGTTTGGATTGAGTGAAACCTTCTTCTTTTTATGACTTTTATAAGGCTTTAGATAAAATTGATTGGATGTGTTTCTTCTTCAAAAGGATTAATTAAGTGAGTTTTCCATCCATTTATGGAACGATCATTTAGGATCATCAACATTATAGAATAAATTATGGCCTCCATAGACTTTGCACATAACCTTGAAATAAAATATGACCCCTGGTTTGACAATTAATGTGAGTGTTATTAATTGTTTTAAAAATACATTTAAAAATGTCAAGACCACGCACATCATATTCAATTCTGACATTTTCTGAGAAGAATTTAAAGAAAACAATTGGGTATTTTTTCGAGAGGAATTAAAATATCCAATTTGTTTATGCAAATTCTCTTAGAAAAAGTAAGAATTGAATTTGAAGTGCGTGACCCCCTTTTTTTCTCCTGAGATGCATGCATGGGAGTCTCTGCGTGTGGCTCCTAGGATGCATGAATGGTGCATGGAAATGTGTCTGCACATGACTCTTGATATGAATTGATGATATATTCCTTATGTGATTCAGAAAAAAAGATATGAAATGGAGTAGACATCATCTTCAATGAATGGAACAAAAATTTGTGCAGATAGCTATGTAGAAAGCTCTTCAAGCTGAAAGAATTGATCTTCCAGTGGATTTTCTACGAGTTCTATATTGTCAATATTTTTCATGAAATATTCCTTATTCCCAAATATAACCTCCAATCTGGTCCATAATTCATTTGGAGTTGAGTCTTATGATTCATCATATACTTGATGGAAAAGTTCAAGAGAAACAGACATGCAGATATATCCTATAGCCATATCTTGTCTATTGAGAAAGTCATTTTTTTCATCGACATAATCGATCTCTACTTCCATTTCCATGTTTTTTTGGTATAAGCCTCTACTTCTAAGAAGAAGTAGAATCTTTGGCTTCCACTCCAAATAGTTATGAGGCATGAGAAGTATTGTCGGCGAGTAAAACATAGATTCCATCTTTCTTGTTGCTTTGTTCCATCTTTGGTACCTGCAAAAGAGTGTTGGTGATGATCCTTTCTATTGGCATGTGGGATATGATACCATGTAGATTTTTTGAGATACCTGCACAATAAATATAGCTAACAATGAAGCATACACATCATGCAATGGTGTGAAGAGAAGAGACAAAAAATGGAGGAAAAAATGAAATAATTTCTATTAGTCGTATTCCATACTCAAAGAGTGAATAATTTACAATAAATATAGGCTACATGAGTAACTATTTTCCATAGTAGTGGTCTATATATATCTAGACACTCACTGAAAGACACTGGAGTGAATTTCCACCTAGTCATAGTTAACTAATCTATGCAATCATCAGTTAATTGAGTCACATGTGTGGAAGTGAGAGAAGCACATGCCACTACTGGTGATAAAACTAGGATTCCATGCATCATTGACTTCCACTAGTATAACTGAGTGTAATTGACTCTGAACTGAAGAGAGGATCCCTATTTTGTAGGGGAATATTCTATAGAGAGAATATTCTCATCTAAGAAAGCATTCTCAATATTGGAATATCAACATTAGGAAAATAATTGCGTAGGTGAGTGTGTAATACATCCATCACAAACTGGATGTTTACTTTTATAATTCCTTTATAGAAAACACAAGGAAATTGAATATTTTAATTCCTTAAGGAAAGACCAAAATTCAAATCCACAATATTCCCCTAGAAATCCCTACATTATGAAGATAAAAAAGATAAAGGAATTCAAGAGAAAGACGATAGGTCTATTAACACCACAAGTCAATGAGAATTGAAATAGTCACCTCCTCATCATAACAAAACCCTTTAAACCCCATTTACACTATTAAACTCAAAATTTAACCCATTCTGCAAATACCTATTGAACTTAAAGTAATAAGCCCCCCATAGCTTCACAAACCCATCAAAGCATTCAAAGAAAAAAATACATATTTAATAAAAAAAACACTCATTGAAATTAAAACAAAAACACCTATTACTCTCTGATCCTTTCCTCCAACATAAAATTCTGAGTCCCCTTAAATATATAGATAATGATCTCAGAATCTTGGACTTTGAAATTCAATCTGAGCTCGAGTTTATATCATCTGAAAGAATCAAAATTTCTTGGTAGTGAATGATCATAGGTTTGACCCTGATGATGTCACATCACTACAAAGACTCCAACAACAACAAGTTCTTGCAAGTGTTTATGGATTTCCAACCACAATTCTATCTATCTATATGTGCATGTCCCATTAGAGTACTAAGAACATTTGTTGTAAATATGCTTGTACACTCTTCAAGCAACAACACGAAATTCACATACTTCTATAATCTACTTAGCAATGACCATTTCCTATCTCTTAATATCATATGTGAGAGAGTGAGCCTCCAATCTATATTATAGCACCAAATTTCAATGAAAAATATCTCTAACATTGTATCGGGCCTCTAAAATAACTAGTACCATATCAATAAAAAGACAAGAAACATTGGATCAAACTCCAAAAAACTACTGCAAGCGGCTCTACCAATAAAACCTTGTCATACATCCCACCGAGGTAGCATAACCTCATATGTGTAAAGGAGATGATAGAAACCCTAGTTGTGTAACTATTTAAACATGACATCAACAACATCATCCCATATGTATTCATTTTTTATTTTTTTTTCATTTTCAATTTTTTAACCTAATTGGAAAGGCCCATAGGCCTTAAGGGTTGAAACATGGATCTAATACCATATGTCATGGACCAAATTCTAGTTAAATCATAATTACATAAATAAACCTATCAATTTTCCATCGTTATTGATAAAAGTAAGGATACATGACTCAAGATTACCGAATTTATAAGGAGTATGTGGTAACTTACCTAAAAGTTGAAGGAATCAACTTACTTACAACGCCACAGATGTTGAATCATAGTACTCCAATCATTTATCCAACATGTTGCAACAGAGTGTTGGGGGGGGGGGATATCCCCCCAGCCAACCCCTCAGTCATCACGACTTAAATCCCCTAAGCCCTCAATCCACTACTATACCAGTTCTTCTTAGCCTTGTCCTTAAATTGGCCAAGCCAAGATAGATTCCCTTTTCTCCTTCTTCTCCATCCTTATATAGAATCTATTCATAATAAAAAAAAACTCTATCCTTAGGATCCACTTGTCATTATGTAATACTTTCTTTATCTTACTTTTTCTTTTCCCATAAACTTATCTTATTTTTATTGTTTTTCCATAAATTATATTTACTTATTTTACTCATTTCTTTGATTACACAAATATTTTTTTTAAGTACTTATTATGATCCCTATATCATAATGATTATACTTCTTGATTATTATTATTTATTTAATAATAGTATGGGGCATGACATTTAGCTTGGAATCTAATACTTGTATCTATTGGGGAATATAATTCATTAGTTCATTAGATAACAATTATATTAATATCTTGATAGATATATTAATCAACTACTCAAGTAAGACTATAAAATACTTATCATCAAAACAATYCACATTCCACATGTATAAATAATATTGAATAGTACCATGACCATAAAACTCATCTAATAATCCAAGGTTAACCTCCTAATCCTACACAAAATAGAGTTARTTGATAAGGGGCATTACATACCCCCTTCCTCATAACAAAACTTGGCCCAAATTTTGTTACATTTACATGKGAAACTTTGTTCCTTGCAAATCAAATTGTGCATAAGGTATTGACCTAATATGTATTAGGATAATATCATAAGAATATGTATTCTTGGCTCTTGGCTCCATGTCAAGTCCAAAATTTAYATTTCTTCCAAAGTGAAAACATCTACATAAATTCATAAGAATACTAATATTAAACAAGTGGCTAATACTACCATGCCATACTAAACGAGACTTTGATCAACATACCCCAAACCAAAACATTCCATTCCAAGATATCGTTTCTTTAAGTGATATCACAATTCACCATTTTAATCACAAAGGAACTTCCATTAAGAACTTCCATTCCACATGCTTATCATGATCTTAATGAATCCATTTTCATATTGTAGACTTTTCCCAAGTCCCATGGATGGTCATCCATGCTACTTGCTTCACCTATTTCAAATACCAATAAATTCAATGAAGTTTTGTAAGCATTGTTGCATAAAGGATCATCCACTTACACAAAATAATAATTTATCCACAATGATTTATCTAATATGAAAAATATGATTCAACCAACTTCAAGGGAAATATAATCATCAATGATTGAGTACATCGATATTTTTTCCTTGTTTCTTTATAGAAATCATACATGCCCAACTGATAACAATACATATACCTACTTAATCCAATACTAGGCCTATAATCATGCGATACAATATTTCTTCTTAAAATCATAACAATCAGCCTTAAAAAGGAATCAACTATGCTTACTCTTAATAATCAAGTCCCTTACAAATGGACTATTTTCTTTCTTCCTTTATAGTCACAAGGAACCATCCTTGAAGATGAATAAAAATACTAGATCAACCATGCAATAGTTAACAATTAGACATAGAAGTACAACACACTTAACCTTTATTCCTATTATTGACACATAGGTCTTATATATTTAGACTTTCCAAATAACTTTCAAGAGCCCATATCCATAAATACACATAGCTTCCAATCCTATAACATCAAATATTAACATCACCACCACACAATTTTTATGTCATCAAAAAATATATTTTTTTCTAATTCAAAATATTTATTTTCATTACTATATCAAATTATCCTAGAAAATTTTATACAAATTCTAAAAATTATTCACAAATCTATATTTCACCAATTAATTCTAAACAAGAATGAGATATAATAACAAAAAAATTTGTTCTATAATAACTATTTCATATTTATGAACAATTAATCAAAACATTCCAAGTCATCCTATTGTATTCAACATAATATTCCAATTCTTTTATTTAGGACTTAGGAGTAACATATCATACATCTTTTGATCAATTTCATACAACGAATTATTCATTCCACTTGATCAAAACACAATTAAATTAATAATGCATGTGATATTTCATCAATCTAAATTATTTATCATATACTAGAAGAATTACTTTGCTCAAAGACACACATTAGTATGGATTACATACCCACATATCAACATGACAAACACAACCTTCAATGTTTCATGACTATGTTTTCCACAACCATCCAACACATACAA
Organism: Picea engelmannii; assembly: GCA_009831015.1. Lineage (NCBI taxonomy): Eukaryota > Viridiplantae > Streptophyta > Pinopsida > Pinales > Pinaceae > Picea > Picea engelmannii. The sequence continues at coordinate 27,872 of ML825071.1, read as the reverse complement.
GTTATTTAAAAAACATTTGCTTCAACTAAGAATAAAAATATACTTGTGTAGCATCATCACTCCTTCAAGTCAAAAAAAAAATGAAAGACTCATGCCTAGAAATCAAACAATGCACAAATATGAAATCATATAAGAGAATTTAAAACGGATCCATTCTCATGCATCAAGAATGTATTCAAAAATATGTATTCAAAAATCAAATTTTAACTCTTGATTTAATGTCCAAGCATTACTTTGTAAGATTACATTCACAATCAACATTCCTCATTTAATAGATAACATTCTTCAAACACCACTGACTTTCATCAAAATTCCAAATTAAGAGTTAAAAATTAAGGAATCAAAATCAACATTCTAAACTACAATCATTCAAATAATGACATCTCAATCTCGATGCCAAGGTTGTTCTTATACACTAAGTAAAGCACATGCTAATTCATCATGAAATCATCAATGTTAACTCATGGATTTTCAGGTTAAGTCATCGTTTTTCTTGATATAAATTTTCAGCCCTTAAAGGCTGATATCTTACTCATACCATCAAGTTTTTATCAACCATCATTGAATATCAATTTACAAGTCATTCACAATATTTGGGTTAATAAACCATAAAACAAAGGTATGCCAATGTGTAACACCCTTACTACCTCTCATCAATCCATGAAAAACACAAACTCAAAATTTCAACAAGAATAAATACAAAAATAATTTAAAAATCCATAAGAGGTCCACCCTCATTCAATTATAAAGTAATCATAAATAGTATTCCATGCTTAATAGGAATAACTTACTTGAATTTCCACAAGATTTTCACCAAAATTTAATCTTAATATCCTTTAAAGTTGAAATGCCACTCCCTAACACCATAACCTTAACTTGAGTTCATCATCAAGTTTTCAAAACTATAACCCAAAGATCATTCTTCACCCAAAGACAAAATGCTAGGTCATACTCAAGAGTCCTATGCTGTTCTGATAACTAACCAAAAAAAAATTCTCAATATGAGATCAATTTTGTCCAAGTTCTTACTAGAATATGACATTTTGTTTTTCACAAGTTATTTGCACACTAAAATAATTATACAAAATGAACCCATATCAAAATCCCATGAGCATTAATATATACACTCGCAAATGACCATAAGTTTTGTAATTATGGATTCCACTCCAAATTTAACACTATTTCCATCCATGAAACATCATCACACTTAATATAGATGAGAAAAAGATCTGTTCTAAAACTAGACCACATCAAGTACTAATAAGACAAGATATTACAAGAAAAAAAAAATCCTCCATTCACAATTATTTCCCCAAGAAGTTTGCAATTTGCACCAAAAAATTCAAGTTGAAGATGAATATTAGAGATTAAATTTGTTGATTTCATTAACACATCCTAGCAATTTACTCTGCAATGAAGATAAAGGAAAGGTAATATAATTTTTATTTTTACTGGTGATACCGTATTGTTCTTTACATAATAGTCGTACAAAATCAACATACATCAATAAATATACTAGCAAGAATGTAATTTCAATATGACCTAGCTTTGTATTTGGCTCTCATACCACATCTAGTGCCCCTTAACACGATGCCAATAACCAACCATGAATTCCCATAGAAGTGACAATATTAATTTTTTAAAACAAAACAAAGATAAACAAAAATTCATTCATTATATACTTATTATAACTCACTTGAAATGGCCTCTTTCCTACATTAAGGATGTATATCCTATACAAAAGGCTAAATCATGTGATTTATAGGGTTTTTCACTAGATACTCACCTAGGATAAGCTTCAACTCCTTTTTAGAGGCCTATGCATGGCCTACCCTTCCTCCAAAGTGCACGGCTATGAAATTCTAAATATGGTTGTGGTGACTTCTTCAGTCTAGGATGATTCTTTCTCTCTATCCACTTTTAATGCTCGAAAAATGTCAACATTGTTGGCATAGGGGAAGACCTAGGGTTCAAGCTCCAAGAGCACACCAACAAGCCCTAACTAATGGGCCTTTTGGCAACACCTATGAGGAAAATGCAGTCTCACCCGAAGTAGCTATGGGGGGGTTGCAGGACAAAGATGTCTACAAATAAAGGGAATACCAAGTGGATCTATTAGAAGAACAAAACAACATCTATATATCAAATCCTAGCTTAGATCTACTCCACACAACTATCGGAAAGATCTAACACAGTAAAAAAATAGTAGTATATCAAATGGTAAAGAACACAACATCAATCACACACAACATGCGATATACATGGTTCACCCTCTCTCTAGGGCTACGTCCATAGAACTGTGCTTTATGATATATTAAGATGGATGCAAATAGTTCTTATATGCGCTCTTAGCTAGAATATATTCTCTTCTTCTCTCTCTTTCTCTCCCCTCCCTGCGCACCCAGCTGTAGGGTGATCTTCACACCCAGCTAAAGATCTTACAATACCAGAAGGCTCTCACACTCAAAATTTCTCTCTCACACAGTAATGTTCACTCAATCATACAATAACAATGAACTTTCAACTAGCTTAGCACCAACCCATCTCAGGTCCTTTAGACCTTTATTTATACATTACAATAGCTCTTGGAAACCCTTAGGTTAATACCTAAGTGTCAAAAACCTAGATACCAAAACCCTAGGTCAACTTGACCAGTGTTTTTAGGGCTTTGCCAGCTTGTCTTTCCTTCCTTCACACGCGGTGCTTCAAAGATTTTGTTGACATCTTCTTTCGCTTGCTGAGTTGTCCACACTCCCTCTTCCTTTTCAATCTGTCATCCTCGATCTCCTCATCCAATGACTTTCTTTCTCTTACTTCGCTCCATCTTTTCTTCTCTTTTTCACACTTCTACCCAGTATCAGTCGATGTGTCTTCCATGCAGTTCACATTTTTCCTTTTCTCCCTTAATCTTCACTTGCTTCCATAACCAAGGGCCAACAAGCCCCCAACACTTACCTGTGACTCGTCCTGAGGCACTTTAGATCTGAACTTTTTGTTCCATTTCAACTTCAGAGTGCATAGGGAAGCCTGTGTGTTCTACTCTGTTTCTCCCTTCTACGTGCAAACTATATTTTCTGTGTCTGGTACCCAATTTCAACTACACCTGGTACCTAGACCCTTTTCCTTTTTCTTTTACTGAGAGTTGGGAGGAAGTTGGTTTTCATAATTCAATTTCAAACGATTTCGTTCACTAAAATTTCCTTCCATTCTCTAGTCAAAGTCTTCAACTGTGCATCTCCTCCTTTTGTAACATAGGCAATCTCATATGGCCCAAGCCAAGGTGTCTTGAACTTCCTTGGATGCCTCATGAACTTACTGTCATATACCAATACCAGATCTCCTTGCTTGAAAGCTTTCTTCTTAATGTGTCTGTCATGGTAGGCCTTTTCTCTTTCTTTCTAAACATGCTGGTGAAATCCTACAATAAATTTGTCTTCTTCCAGTTCGACCAACTACGCAAGCCTCTCTTGTGCAGCGCCACTATCATCCATATCTGTAAAGGCTGCAGTTCTCATACTAGGAACCAAATATTCAATGGGTACAACTGCTTCTATACCATAGACCAATTTAAAGGGGGTCTGCATGGTTAGTTTCTTGCAAGTGGCTCTATAGGACCATAATACTGTTGGTATTCTCAAATCCCATTCATCCCTGTTCACACTGCATATCTTCGTCAGCATTGTCTCCAAGATCTTATTGAATGCTTCAATTGTCCCATTTTCTTGTGGATGATAGGGAATTCTCTTCTGATGGAGAACTTCAAATTCTTGAGTCAAGGCTTCAATAGTATTGTCAATAAAATGTGTGTCTTGATCGCTCATAAGGACCTTTGGGCATCCAAACCTGGTTATGATATCATCAAATATGAAACGCGCAACTGTAGTTGCACTACAGTCCTTAACTTCTCTTGCTTCTGCCCATCTAGTCAAATACTCTGTTGTAGTGATTATGTATCTAGCTCTTGTGTGCTTCCCTAGTGGGTTGATAGGTCCCACGAAGTCAATGGCCCATTTCTCAAATGCCTGTTAGGTCAGCTATGACACTAAAGGCATCTCGTCTCTTCTGGACGAATTCCCAACTCTTTGACATATATCACAGGTCTTATAGTATTCCCTAGCATATTTATGTAGAGTAGGCCACCAAAGGCCAGCCCTTAGAATATTAGGCGTTGTTGCTTTCCCTGCGTAGTGTCCTCCTGCGATGCCTTCATGTGCTTCTGTGAGGATCAATGGTCTCTTTGCTTCCATAACACACCTTCTCAATATCTCATCAGGTCCCATCTTGTATATTTTTCCAGCTATAAGTGAAAAATCTGTAGCGCGCACTACCAACTATTTCTTCTTAGTGATTGTATATTCACTAGGTGCCAATCCTGTTGATAGGAACTGCACTATCTCCGCAAATTGATCATCAACCTTCCTGATGGCCAACAACTGTGCATCTGGCAGTGTATCCTCCAAACTAGTAGTCTCTTCTCCATGTTCCAACCTCGACAAGTGGTCAAGACCTTTGTTCTTCCTTCTTGGATTAACCACGATCTCAAAAACATATTCTTGAAATAGCAGAAGCCATATGCATATTCTCCCCCCCAACACTGGCATGTTGACTAGGTATTTCAGCATGGAGTGATCAGTAAACATTTTAAAGTGTCCTCCCAGCAAGTAGTGGCAGAACTTCTGCAACGCATAAACCATGGATAACCCTTCTCGCTCTGTGGTGGTATAATTAATCTTAGTTGTTGATAGCTTCCTAATAGAAAATGCTAAAAGGTGGTCGATGTCTCCTGTTCCCAGTTGTGCTAACACAACTCCTAATGCAATAGAATATGCATCGACATGCACGTGGAATTCCTTGCTCCAATCTGGAAAAACCAGGATAGGGGTAGTAACCGTTTTTTGTTTCAGCGTGTCGAAGCTCTACTGGCATTCTTCTGTCCAATGAAACTGACAATCTTTCTTCAAAAGCTTATCCATGGGTGTTGTAATCTATACATAGCCCTTAATGAACTTCCTGTAGTATCCAGTATGTCCCAGCGCAGTGCACAACTATTTGATTGAAGTAGGAGGGGGTAGATCGACTATAATGGAAATCTTGGATGGATCTACTAGCAGTCCCTGCTTACACACAATATGGCCCAGCAACACTCCGAAGGGTGAAAAGAAGATGCACTTTTTCATGTTTAAGGCAATTTGACATTGTCTGCACTTATCCAACATTAGTCTTAAACATTCAATATGATTTTTCAAAATGATGAAAACAGTACAATCATCGAAGTATGCTTCCAGGAATTTATGTAAAAAAACCTTAAACGCTTCGACCACCACCCTAGAAAACATGGCTGGGGCATTCTTCAATCCAAATGGCACCACTGTATACTGGTAGGATCCTCATTCTGTTACAAATGTGGTCTTCTCGAGATCTTCCTTGGTAATACGAATCTGATGGTATCCTGAAAATCCATCTGTTAAAAAATATACCTCCTGTTCTCCTACATTGTCTAACACTTCGTCAGTGAATGGTGTAGGGAATGGGTCATGCAAACATACATCATTCAACTTCCTAAGATCTACACAGATCTGGATTTCTCCTGTCTTCTTGTCTTGTACCACCTGTTGGAGTTACTTCACACACACCTAGGATTTATTTTTCCTAAGGTTTTTATTTTTTTATTAGTCATTATCCAGTCTCCTATATTTTAGGAGAGAATATTCCACTTGGAGAATATTCTCTTTCAGTTCACACTTCAATTTGACTAATTGAGTTGAGTTTAGATGCTCCATTGGGATCATCACCATGATAATTCGACCTTGGTTGGTATCATCACTAGAGTGACACATTATCCTTGATTCCCTCAGTTAACTCCTCACTACTCTTTGTTCAGTCAGTTAATTGAAGACTAGTTGACTAGTTAACTCAACTAGGTGGCATATCACTCCCGTAACTGCCTGAGAGACTAGAATAGGTGGAAGTTCACTCCCATAACTGCTGGTGTGTGTCCAGATCACTCTAGACCACTAATATGGTGACTTGGTTCACCTCAATTCTAAATCATTGAGTTATACAAAGTATATCATGTGTAAATTATTCATTATTCACAACGGTTAATGAGAATTCTTCCATTCTTTCTCTCCTTCTTCTTCTTTATCCAATTCTCTCTGCAAATGTGTGTATTATTGTTTAGATAGATATATTCTGTGCAGTTTCAACACATTTACATGGTATCAGAGCTGACATACTGCTAAGCAAAAGCTACACCAAAATTTTATCAGGTACAAAAGATTGAAGACAACGGAAAAATGGAATTCCAAAAAGAATTCATTCTTACACCTTACAACTATTTTGCATGGAAGGAGAAAATAGCCATACACCTCCGATACAAAGGGTTGTATAGGTTAACCATGAATACATATACATATACAACATCATCCATAGAAAAATCCAAGTACTTAAATCGCATGGATGAGGCACTCGGAACAATTTGTAGTCTTATTTCTCCCTATCTCCTTTTTCACATATCTTCATGTGAGAGTCCCAATGAAGCCTGGAAAATATTGGAAGGGATCTTTGGAAAATGGGATGAGATGAGGGGACACATGCTGGAGGTGGAGCTTCTCACATTGGATCCAAAAAGCTTCGACAATATCCAAGATTTCTTTACAAAATTCAAGGATTTACGGTCGCAACTCAAAGCTTGCGGGGTTGATAAATCGATGGAGAAGAAACAAATGGTTATCACCATTCTCTCCAAGATTGGTCCTGAATTCTCTATATTCGTATCTACATTCCATACTATCATATTCACCTTTGAAGCCACCTGGAAGATGCCTTCTCTCGAGGAATTTATCGAATCCCTGACACAAGAGCAAACCAAGCTCATCAACATGGGCACAATCAAAGGCCCAAGGACACATGCACTCACTGTGCATGATGGAAGCCACAAATATCATAAATATAAATATAAATATAAACAGAAAGCTCATGCACATTTGAAGAAGGAAGGGTACACAAAACCCTTCACCGATGCCTCTGGATCCAAAGGAGAAAAGAGTAGAAAAGGGGAGAAATGCTCGTACTGTCACAAAGGATTCCATCCAGAATCCGCATGCATGCAAAAGAAAATAGATCGGATGTCTCAAATAGTTAAACAAAACAATATTGGATATCACATTCCCGAGGGTGCCAAGAAGAAGAAGCCAGAAGATCTGAATTCCAAGAAAGTCAATTCTAGCCATGCCTTGATTGCAATCAACTCCTCCCTCGATGCTTGGATCGTAGATTCAGGAGCATCACATCACATGGATGCCTCAAAAGCAGTCTATTCTTCTTTGGATGCATGCACAAGTCCTCCTATTCTGATGGGGGACAACTCTTCTGTCGAAGTCACTGGCAAAGGAAGGACTAAACTCACCAACGGAAGCTTCGAGAATGTGTTGCATGTTCCCAAGATTTCTGTCAACCTTCTCTCCGTGTATTAGATGACGAATTACGGCACTGAAAAAAAGTCATATTCACACCAAATTCTATGGAAATATATGAAATTCAAACCAACTCCAGGGTTGTTACCAGTGAGGTAAATCATCAATCTAGATTTTATACATTTTCTGAATTCATTGAACCTAATTTTGCTTTACTGCTTACTCATGCTGATGAAATTAGTAGGATATGGCACAAAAGGTTTGGACATTTGAATTTCAGATACATGCAACAACTTAGAAAGAATATATTATTTGATGTTCTACCAGACATCCATTTCTCCAAGGGAGTATGTGAGGGATGTGTTCTCGGAAAACACCCTCAAGAGAAATTTGACAAAGGAAAGTCTCAGCGAGCTTCCACACCTTTAGATCTGATCCACAGTGACCTCATGGGTCCTTTTCTGCATCCATTGATCAGAAAAGAGAGGTTTGTTCTCATTTTTGTTGATGATTTCTCACATTTTACTTGGATCTACTTTCTCAGGCAAAAATCTGAGGCCTTTCAACACCTCAAAGATTTCAAAGCTTTGGTTGAGAAACAGTCCAGAAATAAGATCAAAGTCCTCTGAACTGATAACAAGGGAGAGTATGTGACTCATGAGATTCATAATATTTTCCATGAGGCAGGGATTTATTTACAACATACAGTTTCCTACACTCCACAGCAAAACATAGTTGTTGAGCAGAAAAACAGATCTCTAAAGGAGATGGCATCTTGCATGTTGCATGCAAAGTCACTACCACAGAGACTATGGGATGGAGCACTTAATTGTGCAACATACATCCAAAACATATCTCCCCATAGATCTATCAAGGATAAGACCCCCTATGAGGCTTGGAGCAGCCTCAAACTGGAAGTGTCCCACTTTCTCATTTTTGGTTCACGTACATGGGCCCAGATTCCCTCTGAAAAGAGGAAGGAACTTGATCCACAGAGCACTCAGTGCATTTTTGTTGGATACCCCGACGGTGTGAAGGGATACCGTCTATTTATCTTTCCTTAGACCAACTCATCATTGAGCGTACTGTCCAATTCGAGGAAAGTGTCTCGCATGTACCTCAACAGTCGCATGCAGACACCTTCACTCTTCCACCTATCCAAGATGATGATCATGCACATGTCGACTCTTGTTTAGATGAGAGTTCAGATTCAGAGGACTCAAAAGATTTAGATTCAGAGTCATTACATTCAGATGCAGAGCTAGAGAATCCAGATGTAGTTGCAGAGCTAGAGAAGAGGCCCAAGTGGGCACAGTCTACTCTTCAGGATGCAGGGGATCTCGTTGGTGATCCAACCGATACCAGGAGGACTCGATCTGATTTCGAGGAGCCTCCTGTTGCACTCACTGCCACTGAACCATTTCCATCCAGGCATATTTTCTTGGTTCAATCTTCAGATCCATAGTCTTATGGAAAGATTGTTGGAAATCCCTTTTGGGAATCCGCCATGCAGGAGGAGTACAACTCCCTCCTTGAGAGTCAGACTCGGGATCTAGTTCCCCTTCCTTATGGGAGGAAACTTTTCAGATGTAGATGGGTCTACAGGACCAAGAGTGCATCGAATGGATAGATCAGCAGATACAAAGCCAGGCTTGTCGCCAAAGGATTTCAACAGGTTCATGGTATTGACTATGATGAGACCTTCGCTCCAGTAACGAAGATGGATTCCATTCGATTGGCCCTTTCCATTACAGCAGCCAAGGGATGGGAAGTCCATCAGATGGATGTGAAGAATGCATTTCTTCATGATGATATCTCTGAGGATATCTACATGGAGCATCCCCAGGGATTTATGTAGGAATCATCTTTGTTCTGTCGACTGAAGAAGTCACTTTATGGCCTCAATCAGGCTCCGAGGGCCTAGTATGCCAAGATGGACTCCTACCTTTTTTCACAAAACTTTGTATGTTGTAAAAAAGACCCAAATGTATACATGCTCAAGAAAACTAATTCACTTCTACTTTTAGTTATTTATGTTGATGATTTGTTGATCACTGGTTTCTCGACTTCAATGATTGCTACAGTCAAGAGGATTATTCATGACAGGTTTTTGATGACGGACATGGGTCCACTACACTTCTTCCTTGGAATTGAGATCAGTCAGGATGCATTAGGCATCAAACTGTCTCAAGCCAAGTATGAACGAGATCTCCTTGAGAGATTTCACATGACAAACTGCAAGTCTACTCCAACTCCTTTCCTATCAGGAGTCAAACTTGAGGATGGCGGGGAGACTCCATTGGTTGACAACACATTGTACAAATAGCTAGTGGGGATCTTGTTGTATCTCACACACTCCAGACCAGACCTCTCATATGCGGTTGGCGCAGTTTCCAGGTTCATGCAGGAGCCACATGAGCTACATTGGAAAGTTGCAAAGCATATCCTTCGATACGTATAGGGAACCATCACCTTTGGGATTCATTATGCAGGAGACTCTACATTAGATCTCATTGGGTTTGTTGATTCCGAAAGGGCTGGTGATAGCATTGATCGCAAGTCCACATCTGGTTACTCACTCAGTCTTGGTTTCGGGCCTATCTGTTGGTCAAGCAAGAAGCCAGCTTCCATTTCTCTATCTTCAGCTGAGGCAGAGTATAGAGGGGTAGTTAACATAACCATTCATCTATGTGGCTACAACATTTTCTCACTAAGTTGGGCATTCAATTTCATCGACCGATCGCCATCTGATGGGACAACCAGAGCACTCTGAAGTTCTAAAGAGATCCAGTTCAGAGGTAGCGGACGAAGCACATCAAGATCCACATGCACTACATCCGGGACTTAATACACAAGGGGATCATTGAATTACAGTTCTGTCCTTCAGTAGAATAAACGACAAACATTTTCACCAAGACCTTCACTGAGCAGAAATTTCATTCTCTGTGAGGTCGTCTTGGAGTGAAGGACACAGTTTCCTAGCAACTGTAGTTCTTCTTTTTGCATACATTGTACTTTGAGGGGTGGGGGGGGTTCCCATGAGTTTTTCCCTCTTTCCTCACTTTATTTTCAGTGTATATTTTGTACTTGGGTACCTCACATGGCCTCGTTGCCAGGACCCAATCTTTATTTTCACCATAGTGATGTTCAAGGGGGGTGTTGGAGTTACTTCACACACACCTAGGATTTATTTTTCCTAAGGTTTTTATTTTTTTATTAGTCATAATTAGTCATTATCCATTCTCCTATATTTTAGGAGAGAATATTCCACCTGGAGAATATTCTCTTTCAATTCACACTTCAATTTGACTAGTTGAGTTGAGTTTAGATGTTGCATTCGGATCATCACCATGCAACATTGGGATCATCACCATGCTAATTCGAACTTTCCTTGGTATCATCACCAGAGTGATGCATTATCCTTGATTCCCTCAGTTAACTCCTCACTACTCTTTGTTCCTTCAGTTAACTGAAGACTAGTTGACTAATTAACTCAATTAAGTGGCAGTTCACTCCCGTAACTGCCTGAGAGACTAGAATAGGTGGCAGTTCACTCCCGTAACTGTTGGTGTGTGTCTATATCACTCTAGACCACCACTATGGTGAATTGTTTCACCTAAATTCGAACTCATTGAGTTATACAGAGTATATCATGTGTAAATTATTCATTATTCACAACGGTTAATGAGAATTCTTCCATTCTTTCTCTCCTTCTTCTTCTTTCTCCAATTCTCTCTACAAATGTGTGTATTATTGTTTAGATAGATCTGTTATGTGCATGTTCAACACATTTACACCACAATAGGTCTAATCCATTATGATTCTTCAACAGGTTCTATGATTCCTGCTTCCATCATTCTGTCAAGCTCAATCTTCACTTTCTCCTTATATTTAGGGTTCAATCTATAAGGTCTCTGTTTGACTGGCCTTGCATATGGTTTCAAAGGGATCCTCATCTCTCCCATGGGCCTTTTAATTCCTTTCATATCAGTGAATTTGGTTGGAAACAATTTCTGATATTCATGCAGTAATTTTGTGATCTTGTTAATAGTGGAAGCATCCCAATAATCTCCAACATTTGCAAGCTTTGGTGTCTTCTCTGTTCCAATATTGAATTTCTTGATATTGATCGGTTGTCCAATAAAAGGTATCTCAAATCATGTTCCTTCTACATCTCGTTGGCCTTCTGTTTCTGCGATGTTCACATTCCTAGGATCATCGTCTTCAACAACATTGATATTGTAACAACATTGCAACTTCTGAAGAGGCATAGTCCATTCATCCTCTTCTTGATTCAAAGGGAGGCTAGGTGCCTCCTCGAACACTTTCTGTCTTACAACCTGTAATGATTGATCTATTGTAGGATATTGTCTTTCAAAGAGAAAGGTAGTTACAAAGTTATGGGTCATACCTTCCCAATCTGCAGTGATGAGGCGCATTTTTGCTTGAAGATACCAGTTGATGGGAGTTGTGTCTAGTGTGTTAATGAATTTGTGTACCCATTGTTCTTGAGGGATGCTTCTCTAGGCTTCCTCGCAACTTCGCACATGGTCCTTCGGACAACTTTGACTTGTGTACCTAACTTCGCAACTTGCTACTTGCTCTGAAAATCGCGTTGTCATCAAAGTGCGACATTGTACCCAATCTGTAATATTGTTTTTGTGTGTCCCCCACCATCTCGTTGGAGTTGATTTAAGGGCCCCATCCATTGCAAACAATATTTGTGGTAGTGGTACAATTTATTCAAAGTCCAACAATAATTCTTCTAAATGATTCAAACCATCAAAGCTAGGAAAGTTACTTATTATTGTGTCGATCCAGCAGACTTCCCTGGTTAATATAGCACATATCCTTGTAGATACTTCATACATTTTGTTCTTCCAGTTCTCCAGTTCTTATTCTGAATCTGATGAGCATGCACTGTCACTTCGCTAGATCAAATTCCCATCTGTTGTAGGATTAATGTAGTCCTGTTGTCTGGCTATCAATTTGTATATGTTTTCTAGTTCATATGTGTGGTCTTCTTCTCTGATGGGTTCTGTGTATCTCTGAACTTCATCGATATCCAAAGGTGCAATGACCCTAAGGCCATCTCTTTCAAACGTCATTCTTCTTTTATTTAAATCAACCACAGTGGAATTATTGAAATCCCAATCAATTCCTAACAACGCAGGGTAAGGACAACTATCATCAACTATCTCAATCACCTCAAAGTATACAAACATCCTTACTCCATGGATGTCCACAGGGACATGCTCCAGTCTTCCAAAGGGGCTTACATCTTCTTGATTACCCATCCTAACTCTAATAGGGGAATATATCAACTTAGGTTTTCCCATCAGTTCCCAGGTCTACTTCGTCATGACATTGACCTCCGACCCTAAGTCAAGGATCACATAGTCTATATCGTACTCTCCAATTTGATCATTAAGGTGTAGTTATTTATTTGTACTTCTCTTCTTGGATAGTTGATGTACTGCTTTATTCAGCAAAGGATCTACCTTTCCTATCTCATACTGTCTGACCAAATTTTGTATTTCTTGTATGGATTTTTGATCTTTAATCAACTCAATACATGTATATAAGAAACTGACAAGTTTACTCACCTCTTTTCCTTCTTTGGGTGAAGTAGATTGATAAAATGCCAGAGGCATTTCATATTCTCTTACTTTTGGTCGAACCTTTGATGAAGAAGCCTGATCTCTTCCGAATTCCTTTCTTGACTCCTCAAATATCTTCTTCTCTTTCCTTGGGTCAAACTCTTGTGTCTTCTCTACAACTTTCCTGACTCCTGATTCTTCTGTAGTCTTTCCTTGGATCACTATGTCTTCTCCTGTAATAGCGCCTCCTCGTGTGATAAAAACGACTCTGGGATCTTCTCCACGAGGTCATGCTTTGATTAGTTGTATTTGTTGATTTCCTCCTCATTTCTCCTGAAGCTTAGCCAACAATGTTGGACATTCCTCAATAACATGCCCGAATGAGTTGCAGTAGTTTCACGTGGTAGAAGGGTTCCGACAGTCCCTTGCCAAGTGTCTTGGTTGTGCATAGTTATAACAAATGATCTTTCCTCGACCTCGACCCATACCTCCTCCTCTTCCTCTTCCTTGGAATCCACCCAGAGGGTTGAAGTTTCCTCTCCCAGGGGAATTATACTATGCAATGCTTCCTTCTTGTTGTACTTCACCTTTAATTTTGTATATATCCCTTGATCTTTCATGCATGAGATCATAAGCCCTACAATCCCTGTCATCGTGTCCTACCAACTTACAAAATGTGCAATACAGATTTGTGGGTGTCTGGACATATTTTTGTAGATAGTAACCTTCACCAGGGCAATGTTGATTTCTACATACCTTGCACTAGGGTAGGGTAACTTGCTTCAAAGGGCTTGGAGCTCCAAAGGAAAAGTATTCCTAAAATAGTGGACAATGTTCATTGTCATGGACTTCTGATTTTCATCTGATACACCAGATGTCTTATCTTTTATCTTTTCCCTTGTCTTTCTTCATATCTTCGACCTGCAATGATAAGCTAGTTAACTGACTCAAGATTTGACTCATACCTAAGATGGATTCTCCCATAGGGGATGATTCTAATTTCATGGAGAGCTCCAGTGCCTTAGCCTGCGAAGCAATCTTTTGTTGCATCAGGGAAACTCTGATGTGTGGCAAGAGGGAAACAATGAACCATTCCTTATTCTTCTCATCTGGGATCTGAAAAACTCAAATGGTCTGTCAAGGTATTAAATCTCTGATCAAACTCCCACACAGGTTCAACTGTTCTCTTCTTGATTTCTTTTAGTTTTGTAATGCACTGTGACTTTGATTTAGGTTTCTTGAATTAGACAGTTAGCGTAGTCTTAATGGAATTCATCGGTTTAGGTGTAGCTCCTTGGAAAAATTTCATGTACCAGCTCAGTGCGTGATCTCTTAGGGTAGTGCTAAACCGAGCCCATTTGACAGCTTCGTCAGTGATATTCTTAATACTCCACACATCTTCACATAGAAACCAGTTGTTAAGAACCAAACATCAATATAGCATATAAAAACCTTAGGAAAGGTACTCAATGCCTTGAAAAAGAGATAATTTCAGATAATAAGCCTCTTCGAGGGGGCAACCTCCTTTTACCCCACTTAAATGTTCAAGTACAAGATGATTCAAAATGAAAATGTCTCCTTGGTATATATAGGAAACTACGAGGTATAATTACAAATAATGGCCTAAAGCCGACATAATTAAAATAACATTACTAATCTAAATTACAACTAATGGCCTAAAGCCGACATAAATAA
>ML825070.1:147247-157352 GCA_009831015.1 Picea engelmannii | reverse complement strand
AATAATGTAGAAGGAGGAACTACTATGAAAAGGTGTCCCATTTGTATGGATTGTAGAATGTGAAAAGGGTTTTTCCAAGTTAAAACGGTGGATGGTTATGGCTCCAATTCTTGTTTTTCCTAATTGGTCAAAAATTTTCCATGCCCATGTGGATTCCACTACCATTGCATTGGGAACATGTTGGCATAGCTAGGGGAACACATGCTACACCACCCAAGGTAATTTTCTAGAAAAAAATTGTAATTACACAACGATGAAATGCAAAGGCCTCATGATGGCATATATGCTACAAAATTTCAAGTATTATCTTATGGACCAGTCCTTCAAGTTGTTCATTTATAATTTAGTGGTCAAGTATTTGGTTAACAATACAATGTTGGAAGGTTAATTATATCGATGTTTGCTACTATTTTAGGAGTTTGATTTTGAAGTGGTGGTCAAACTAGGTAAATAAAATGTGGGACCTAATCACCTCTCAAAATTCCACAATTGGAACAATGTTGGGATAGCTCATAAAGTGTTGAATGTAGATATCTTTTGCATGGAAGTAGTTCTTGAATTCTTCACTAATATTTCCAACTTCAAATACAAATCTGCATGCACTAGAAGAATATGGTAATAGTAAAGATTGATAGCTCATAATTAAGGATACAAATTATTTGTTAATCATATGATACTTGCACACATTAGCAATGGATGGGATTCTTGACTACTATGTGTTGGATCATGAATGATAGGTGGTGCTCTAGGAATCCCATGATGGACATAGAAACATACATTTTTTATAGTGAGAAGACACAACTATCACAACATACATTACAATGAGACATGTTGGATGCAAGTATCGTTCAACTAGGATAGAGTGCACTCTCCACTCCATTATTCATATTATTATCTCCATTCACTCCTATTAGTACATATTCTCCCTTTATCTTCTATCATTTGTTTACTTAGGGTTCATGTGTGTGTGTGTGGTTAAGATTTTGTACTAAAAATATGTTATAGTTGTATTGGTCAATGTAAGAATACAAAAAAGGGTTTTTCCCACAGTCTATGATTCATACTTTATTAAAAAACTTGATGCTTGTCTACCAAAATGAAATTCTATCCTTTCATGAGGATTGTGAACTTTTACTAGTATGAAGCCTACTTTAAAAAACACGTCAAAACCCTTACCTTATCATTGTCCTTTCACCAAATCCATTAGCCCATGCAACTTGATAAGAGTTGTCCACGAGATGCATTTCCATCACCAAGACCCGCATGAATCATAAAAGACAAATTATTTATATGAGTAAATAATATATAAGCAAATAAACATGCATTTAGTTATGTAAAATACTCTAGAAAAAACTTAAGTGGTCGCATACCTTAATGAGTTTATATTTGTTTCAAGAATAGGTTAGTCTCTATTGAACAAGGCCAACCACATGAAGGTGGAAGCTCACATGAAGGTGGAAGCTCATATGGTACGTCGCTGAGAAGGGCGTTGAGGCATCTGTGCAAGGTCGTGAACTGCAACAACGAAAATGATCATATCGATATGTTGAAATATAATTGAAATAAGTAATTCATTATTTTGATTAGCATTACACTATTTCTTTTTACCTGTCTGTGTAGCTGTGACAATTGGTGTGTTAATTTCTTGTCCACTTGGTTCCTCTCACAGTTCACCCTCCTAAGCTACATGCTCTTCAATTTTGAGAAGATAATATATAAGTATAAGTTAGGAAATAAATATCTACAATCACAGTAAACATTTCTAATTATGAATCATACATATTGGAATGGGTACTCTGCTCCCCACTATCATTGGACATGTGCACCCTTGTATGAGGTGGTGTTTGCTGAATACCACTAGATTCATTGCTGTAATAGCATTGTTGCTTGAAAATAAATATAAATACTTAGTTAAGGGTGATATAATAAAATATGAATAGATGTTACAAGCATGATACTACGGTTTCCTTATTCATTTTATTTACTTGCGTGGCTGGGGAGATTGGAGTCTAGCCCAAGATTTTCCTATATTCAATCACACTTTTAAAACCGTGCCTGTAACCAAGATTTAGGTCCTCTTCGATGGCAGCAGTGTCGAACATATTTAACTGCAATGCATAACACCATTAAAAATACCAATAACAAAAACATATATTTGTTCACTACTGTTAAATAAATATTAACCACAGTTAATCATTTAAATCTTACGATTCAAGATTTTAGTTTTCCATAGACACGCTGGCCTAGTTTATGTTGCCCGTGATTTTCCACTCTAGCCTTGGTTTCTTTGGAGGTGTCTGGTAGCCTACATATGGATTTTTTGAAAAAAAATAGATATCGGAATTGTTACTTAAAATAAGAAAGAAAAACATAAATGAGCATATTTCACTAATAATATGACATGTGTTGTACCTTTCTTGACCAGCTCGTGGATGTCTTCCTTGTTTTTTAAACAAGTTCTCATTTGCATCCTCTATCAGGGCCTTCCACTCTTTCTCTGGAACCATGGGAGGGCACTCATGCTTGAGGTCTAATTGCAATTTCTTCCTATATTGGGCCCTGGTATATTTTAAATTCCCGTCGGCTAACTTTGTAACCACTTTCTTGTTGAAAGTGTTGCCAAACAAGTTTAGCATGTGGTCTATTAAATCATCTTTATTTTTGCTATCTGGGCCATTCCACCGTGTGCGAATGGTGGGGCCAAACAGATCCAATGCTTTGTCATTTAAGTTTCTATAGAAAACATTGTTTCCTGCAGAAACGTGTTATCCATTAATTTATAATAATCTCAACAAATGTCCATTTCAATTTCATGATAAAAATGAATCAATTAATTAACAATTACCTGCAATATTCTGAATGTTGATCGGAACACATGCATCATCCACCATAAAGGTGACATCTAGTGATCCAGTGCTTTTAATTCATTATGCTCCATGCAGAATAGTTTCCTCTCCATCTACAGTACGTTCCTCTCTGGAGTCATGTGGAGTCCCAAGCTCCGGCTCATCATGTCAGTTAAAATCATTGTGCTCATCAATGGATTCGAGGGGAACCTCAAGAGGCTCAAAAAGCCTCACTTGTACTTTTCTATGTCGACATTTTTGTTGCATTGGACCATCACTGCTACCTATAGCAGTTGCAGGATCGGCAGGTTCCCGGCTCACGGAGTTTAAAAACTCCTACAAATGGAAAACTTTACTTTATCGGATCATATAGAAAATGTAAAACAAAAAAACGGATATGAAATTGTCATAGCTGATAAAAATATGTGAAGATGCCACTCACCCCAAATTTAGTTATTATATTTTGTAGCTCTATAGTTCTCACCATGTCCTCCTGTGTCAGGGGTCTTTTGCTAAGAAAACCTAGATATTCTATGTTAGCCTTCTTCAAGGCCTTTGTTATAGTTGTTATTGGGTTAGTGGAATAAAATATTTCATCCTCATCAATATCCTCAGTGGCAGCTTTCCCACATTGACCATGCCACAATATTTTGATGAATAAAATTAATGATATGAGCTTTAACATTTGAGAAATTTAGTTATTGTAGTCATAAGTTATTACTATATTTAACATTTACCTGTTGAGGCACAGTGGGTGCCTTTCCATGGTCACCCTGGACAGATGTAGTAGGTGATTTTCGGCCACAGTCACCCTGGACAGAAGTTGACACAATAAATCAATCAACAAAAGTTATGAAATTCACCTATAACATTAAAAAAATGAAATATTGGAGTAATATTAGAAAAAAAATAATGAAATTTCAGAAATTTAGTTGTTGTAGTCATAAGTTGTTACTGTATTTAACATTTACTTGTTGAGGCACAGCGGGTGCCTTTCCACGGTCACCCTAGACAGATGTAGCGAGTGATTTTCTGCCACAGTCACCTTGGACAAAAGTTGACACAATAAATCAATCAACAAAAGTTATGAAATTCACCTGTGACATTAAAAAAATGAAATATTGCAGTAATATCAGAAAAAAATAAATAATGAAATTTCAGAAATTTAGTTGTTGTAGTCATAAGTTGTTACTGTATTTAACATTTACCTGCTGAGGCACAGCGGGTGCCTTTCCACGGTCACCCTGGACAGATGTAGCGGGTTATTTTCGGCCACGGTCACCCTGGACAGAAGTTGACACAATAAATCAATCAACAACAGTTATGAAATTCACCTGTAACATTAAAAAAATGAAATATTGCAGTAATATCAGAAAAAAAAAATAATAAAATTTCAGAAATGTAGTTGTTGTAGTCATAAGTTGTTATTGTATTTAACATTTACCCGCTGAGGCACAGTGGGTGCCTTTCCACGGTCACCCTAGATAGATGTAGCATGTGATATCTCACGGTCACCCTGGATAGATGTTGACACAATAAATTAATCAACAAGAGTTATGAAAGTAATTGTAACATTAAAAAATGAAATATTGCAGTAATATCAGAAAATAAATAATGAAAAATGAAATATATATAGTAAAAAATTGAAATATTACAGTGATAAATTATAAAAATGGTTGATCAAAGGTTGAGTTGAATGGTATGTAAGATATTTACCCCCATAGTCACACCCCTCCATCTATTTGATTTAAGTTGTAATCGATCAACAACTATTCACCTGGAACTATTGTTTTTGTTGCACATACAAATATACAATTTCCTTCACGTCCCTCAAATATGCAATTCGGTTTCTTAGTTATTGCCACTGGTCGTGTACTATTTATAAAGCCCGCAATGTTTCCAATAACTTTTGGCCTTCCATCAATATGCATAGTTGCCCCTTTATTTTGATTGTTATCTACTAGTTGTATATAATTTGTGGCAACTCTGTATCTCCGCGTACTTCGCATATATCGGACCAACATCAACCAGTGATTGTATTTGTATAATGGTCCGACATACTCCATCAATTCAGTTACAGTGCCATAGCCGACCTTTATTCCATCCATGGAAAATAACCCCAATCCATGTAAGGATGAAGGAGCAATGTGATACATCCTCCCACTAATGAAGAAATATGTGTCCACTTCAGGTAGCTCCTTAGGTGCCTATCGTTGCACTAGATGTCTATACCTCAAGGGAAACTCAATGGCACTTATGCTCTCAGCATCATAATTACATGACCCTCCGTTGGCAATAAAAAATTGCATGCGTATAGGAAATCTTTTCATTACCTTTTCAGATCTAGTTGATCTAGAACTGGTAGATCTAGTACAACACGTCTCACTTTGAACCTCTCTTACTATATCTCGATCATCACTCGAGGAAGATAGATCCGACAGATACCTATTTGGTGGTACCTACACTCATTAAAACAAGAAGATAAGTTATAGTGCGAATATAAGTTTGTGGTACCAGCACAGTTGCATATAGTTGCATATAGTTGCATAAGTTGTATATAGTTGCAATATAGTTGCATATAGTTGCATTGTTGCATAAAGTTGCATATAGTTGCATAGTTGCATAGTTGCATATAGTTGCATAAGTTGCATATTTGCATATAGTTTCATATAGTTGCAATATAGTTGCATAAAGTTGCATATTGTTGCATATAGTTGCATAGTTGCATAAGTTGCATTGTTGCATAAAGTTGCATAAGTTGCATAAGTTTCATGTTGCATAAAGTTGCATGTTGCATAAAGTTGCATAAGTTGCATTGTTTGTCATAAGTTCCTTGGTCATATGTTTGTCTATGGTAGATGCTTTGGCCAACACATTTAGGTCCCTCCCTTACCATTTATGACCTCTCTTGGGCCTTGTGCACTAGTTGGGGTATTTTTTAGTTGAGGAGCCTCCCTTGGGTCCCCAAACTTCCCTAATCCATTAGGGCGCAGTCTTAAATGTATAAAATAAAACCAATTGTTGCGTAGTTGCATAAAGTTGTGTAATTTGCATAAATTTGCATAGTTGCATGTTGATTTATAAAGTTGGATAGTGATCTAGTGGTGTGTAGGAAGAGACCTAGCACCTTGGAAATGATCATTCTCCTCCAACTATCCAACTTTAAAGTTGAGTAAATTGCATAAAGTTGTGTAAGTTGAAAGTTGAGAAATCAAGGGATTCCACCAACACTCATTTAAATTTATTTGTAATCGCTTGCCAATACTTCTTTTAGTTTGTTGATATTGAGCTCACACATGAGGTAGTTTATATCTATGAGGATTTAGGATCAATTTTTCAAGCCTGAATTTGATGTGTAAATATTTATAAAGGTATTGGATCCATTAATGACTCCTTAGTATTGTTGACGAGTTGAAGAAGTTTTGAAATCACCAAGCAACCATGCAGGAAACTCAATGTTGCATAGAATAAGAGTTTAATTTTTTTTATGAGTAATGGAGAATTCACATTGTAGAATCTCCTTCAATATTTTTGTTGTTATCTCTATGAACCATTTTGTCAAGAAAACATCTAAGGCATTGACTTGAAGGACTTGTTGATTTCCCAATCCATCGTTTTTCCTCATGATAGATAAATCACTAAGTCAGGAGACCAAAATTCCTTTAAAAGTTAGTAATTGAACCTTCATCATTGAAGTAAGAAAAGAAAGGTGTCAATTTTTTTTGTATATTTGGATAATTTAGCCAAGAGAAGGAAACTTTCTAGGTTGGGAGGCCAGTGAGTCTCCAAACCTAGTGACTAAACCTTCTTGAGCCTTAAGGTATACAATTTATCCCCAAAAAGAAAAATCACTTATTCAATGAGGTTACTCGTTGTCCAAACCAACCGATTGAGGTTATTGACCCTTGCAATCAACAAATTTCCTCCTTGGGGTAAATCACTCACTTGTACTTTGTCCTTATGACCTCTCTTAGGCCTTGTGCACCAATTGGTATTTTTTCTAGGTTGATGAGCCTCCCTTGGGTCCCCAAACTTCCCTAATCCATTAGGGTGCACTCTTCAAAGCATAAAACAAAACCAATTGTTGCGTAGTTGCATAAAGTTGCGTAAGTCGCATAAAGTTGTGTAGTTGCATGTTGATTTATAAAGTTGGATAGTGATCTGGTGGTGTGTAGGAAGAGGCCTAGCACCTTCAAAAAGATCATTCTCCTCCAACTATCCAACTTTAAAGTTGTGTAAATTGCATAAATTTGTGTAAGTTGCAAGTTAAGAAATCAAGGGATTCCACCAACACTCATTTAAATTTATTTTTAATCGCTTGCCAATACTTCTTTTAGTTTGTTGATATTGAGCTCGCACATGAGGTAGTTTATATCTATGAGGATTTAGGATCAATTTTTCAAGCCTGAATTTGATGTGTAAATATTTATGAAGGTACTAGATCCCTTAATGACTCCTTAGTATTGTTGACGAGTTGAAGAAGTTTTGAAATCACCAAGAAACCATGTAGGAAACTCAATGTTGCATAGAATAAGAATTTAATTTTTTTTATGAGTAATGGAGAATTCACATTGTAGAATCTCCTTCAATATTTTTGTTGTTATCTCTATGAACCATTTTTTCAAGAAAACATCTAAGTCATTGACTTGAAGGACTTCTTGATTTCTCAATCCATCATTTTTCCTCATGATAGATAAATCACTAAGTCAGGAGGCCAAAAGTCCTTTAAAAGTTAGTAATTGAACCTTCATCATTGAAGTAAGAAAAGAAAGGTGTCATTTTTTTTGTATATTTGGATAATTTAGCCAAGAAAAGGAAACTTTCTAGGTTGGGAGGCCAGTGAGTCTCCAAACCTAGTGACTAAACCTTCTTGAGCCTTAAGGTATACGATTTACCCCCAAAAAGAAAAATTACTTATTCAGTGAGGTTACTCGTTGTCCAAACCAACCAGTTGAGGTTATTGACCCTTGCACTCAACAAATTTCCTCCTTGGGGTAAATCACTCACTTGTCCCTATTTGTCCTTATTTCTCCTTTTCTTCATTCTGGTGACTTTATTCTTCTTCCTTTGGTTGTTTTTTTCTTTACTCAATGTGTTTTCCTAGTCTAATCATATCCAAAGTGATACCTACAAGTAGTTGAGCATTTTACCAATTTCCAGAGTGATGCACACTACCTAAAGCCACAACTAGAGTATCACCACCTATATATAAAATCAATTTATATTCCATTGGGGTTTACAAGGTTGAATTTTCAAGTTTTAATGGTTTTCTATAGTTGGTTGTTGAAAACGAGATTGTGAAACCCTATGGAAATGTATTTTCATCTCTAGATTGAGGATGTCGTTTTTCTTGGTTTTCAAAGCTATCCATCAACCAAAAAATTCAATTTCTCGTGTCATGGTTATTAGAGATATGCAAAGTAGAAAATAAATTGATCTAGTATAAAACTAAGAGGATATCTGGCATACCTTACAAAGTAGAAATCCAAGCCCATCTAATAAACTAATCCTAGAATTTAAAATATTGGTGAAATTAAAATGAATAGAGGTACTCACCATTCTTGGTGCCCTCGCAATCTATCTCTGTGCCCTTGCAGTCTATCTATGTTCCCTTATAGTGTATCTCTCATTCATGCCCTCACAGTCTATCTTAGTGCCCTCGACTCACCCTCGCAGTATATCTATGTTCCCTCAGCTCACCCTCCAAGTCTATCCTCATTTACAGTCTATATATATTCCCTCATCTCACCCTCGCAGTCTATCTCCCTCATCTCACCCTCGCATTATATCTCCCCTATGTGTTCCCTCGAAGTCTCAATCTTATATCTCCCCTCTGTGTGCCCTCACAGACTATCTCCTCACCCTCGCAGTCGCAGTCTATATCCCCTCCCTAGAAGTGTATCTCCTCACCCTCGCAGTCTTCTATGTGCCCTCAATTTGTTGTGTACTGATCTCCTTTTCCCTTGGTCGCGTGCACAGTGATATGATCAGTAATGGGTTTTGGTCACATGCATAGAGGACTCTTTCTTGATGGCGCAATAACCCTCCTTTGGTCGTGTGCTCCCTTACACTCTCAAATGTTGACACAAATATATGTCAATTTTATGCTCACTAATGACTGAATCTAGATCTAATGCATGCCCACTAATTTAGTACTTGTAGTGGGTAGATCTAATGCATGAGCACAATGAAATAATTTTTGGTGATTAAATATAATGGAAGCATGCACCATGTTGTATTTGTGTTCCAACTTGTTGTTTATATGGATGATGTGAATTGCATGCTTATTCAATTGCATTTTGTGCTAAATGAACTCTCATTGTAATGATGAATGTTGCATATTCTAGTTATTAGTAGTATAAATTAAACTAAACTACCAGTCACAAAACAAGGCAAGTTCAAATTTGGCATATCATCTCATTTCATTGATGACGTAGAGTGTGATGTATTATTAGATGTTTGTGATATAATATTTAATGGTATCCTCCACAAGAATATTTTTTAAGTTCTTTTAGTTGTCTCTTAATAAAGAGAAGACTTAATGGAATAGAACCTTTCAACTTTTGTTATAACTAGATACCTATGCAGCCTCGTCTTCTAAGAATTCTTTGCGAGTATAAAATCCTAATTAGCAGTAAATTGTAAATGGATTGAAATTGTATTAAACTCTTATTACCACTTAATTAATGTAAGAAATTCTATTAGTGATCTAATCATTGTATTAGATCAATTAATTACCTACTATATCTCAAACAATCCAAAATTATAGTGTATATATGTTGAATCTGCTTCAAAGTTGGATGAGAAGAGGAGGAACCTTGATTGTGTAGTCTAGTGGTTCTAGTTTGCGGTAGTACCTATGCAATTGGAGTTGTCTCAAGTACAAGCATAGTTCCTTTCTCTTTTGGTTGTTTCTTTGAAGAGGATGGAGGATGGAGGATTAACAAAGGGCTCTAATGAATTGGGAATGCACTCAATGGAGAATTAAGAGCATGGCCTTATGGATAGAAAATGCAGATGAGAATACTTTATTTTTCCCATAATTATTCCAACATGAGGAAAAGCATGAATAGCATATGGGGCATTCAAAATCCAGTAGGGGCTAGAGTTTAGAGCTTCCAAGAAATATCAGAGGTGGGGACAACCCATTTCCAATATGTATTTAAGGGTCTAGAATTAGTCAACATTGCAAACATAGCGACAATTTGCTTGTTTTTTCCAAGGTTTATGGAAGGAATTCAAAATAAATAGTTAATGGA
>ML825070.1:114356-138290 GCA_009831015.1 Picea engelmannii | reverse complement strand
AAATATGACATTAATATATATAGGCACAACATCATAGAAACACAAAAGTTAGAGAGCTAACAAGGTCTCTAAGGGATAGAATTAGACTTAAGAGGATTTTTTTCCACTTTCTATTTCAAACATTAGTCCAACCGGTAAAGTTGATATGAGTTGGTGGTTTTGTAATAAGGATTAAATTTACATAAGGAATTGTAGGCTCAAATTGATCTAGATTGATAATGACATATGTTTTTAATGTTTGAATTGACTTATTGATGGAGTGATTTTCCCTCTTCTTAAAATACTTCATCGGAAAATATTTTTCTTGACATTTCACATGAATTTCCATAGAATATACTAACTAGATCCAAAAACCAATGACATGAAATATGGTACTACACAACATATAATATATTATCAAGGAAAAAACAAGCTACATGAAATTTCATTTCAACAAAAATTTACAAGTTAAATGAGTACATCAATAAAAAACATACTAACCTTGCAAGTTCAAAATCTAACCTATGTAGATCAAGAATTGGATTTGTTCAACCGGTGGGTGACAGAAAAAATAAACAGCTAAAACAAAAGCCACAAAAAGTGTCACAACTATAGCAATTGTGTCGCAAAGTCTCTTAAAGTCAAGTATATATAGATAAGCTAGTCAACTAGTCGTTAGCAGATGCTTTTTGAGATAGGAAAAATTTCCATGGCAATAGCGACGAAAATCCCGCCCAATTTAAAAAACCTATTCATGGAAATAGTGACGAACTTTCGTGGCAATAGCGACGAAAATCTCCCTGTTTAAAAAAAAACATGAAAATAATGGAAACGTGGAAAAACTTCATGGAATAATCCGCCCATATGTAGTAGTGTACAATCACAAAATCATCTAGAAAAGGCCTGAATACATCATTCATCACACGCATGAAAGTTGTCGGAGCATTACAAAGCCCAAACAACATAACTAACCACTCAAACAATCCTTGTTTGGTTTTAAAGGCAGTCTTCCATGAATATTGTTCTACAACCCTGATCTGATGGTATCCACTGTGCAAATCCAACTTAGTGAAATAAACAACATTCTTTAATTTATCAAGTAAATCATCTATATGAGGAAGAGGGTATCGATTTTTCATCTTGATTTTATTTAAGGCCCAATAAGCGACACACATTCGACATGTGCCACCTTTCTTTGGCACCATCACGATCGGAGAACCACAAGGAGATGAATTGGGCCTGATGATCCCTTGATCCAATAAGCCTTGTACCTGCTTCTTGATCTTTGTCATCTATACAACTGGCATCTTGTACATGCCCACATTAGGAAGAGGAGAATCATGTTGAATATGTATCTCATGTTGGATTTCCCTCTTAGGAGGTAATCCATCTGGTTCCTGGAAAATATCATCATACTTAGAAACAATATCAATTAATTATTTTTTATGAGAAGGATCACATCCTTGGAAAGCGTCGGATGTTCCGACGTCTTTCTCCCTTATGACCATGAGTACATATCTCTTATTAGTGTTTATGAGTCTCTTCATTTGACCTGCACTAACAAGTGTTGTGTTTACCCTCATGTTGTGAGCTCTAACAATATATTCCACTCCCCCCTTAGTAAGGTGGTATTTTTTCTCACGACGAAAGAAGATTGCTTTTCTATCATAAAGATAAGGACTCCCCAACACTATGCCACATATATCAAGTGATACAACATTCAAATCCACTTCATCAATCAACTTTGAAGCAATAGCAAATCTGACCCTACATTGTTTGGTGACATTAAGTTTTTCTTTATCACTTACCCAACCAAGAGGATAATGCTTTGGATGTGGTTTCATTTCAAGACCCATATTTTTGACAAGTGCTTCAGATATGAAGTTTACTTGGGAACCCGAATCAAACAATGTATCTATCTTAGTGTGTTTAGATACAACTCTTATATGAAATTACGCATTCTTCTTTCGTTCATCATCATGAGATTCATTATTGGAATTTGAACTAGCATGAAGGGAATCTTTACCTTGTACTCCAACCGTTGTGATCTTTCCTTCCTCTCCTGAATCAGAACCAAGATCTTGTTTCACTGTAGCAACAGTTTTTGTCTTCCCCTTTCCACCGAATGGTTTCAGTCTCTTATCTGGATGTAGTTTCCAACAATGTTCATCATCGTGACCACTTTTCTTCCAATGAGTGCAAGATGGCTTTCTTTCTTCTCTCTTTACTGTGGCATACTTATTGTCCTTCCTTTTAAACTTCTTAAATGGCTTATGTGGGAGATTGGAAGGTTTCTTTGTAGGATCTTCTTGAACATACTTTCCCCTCTTCTCAAGGTGAGTGGCTTGCACACAAACTTCGTCAAGACTGGTGGGGTTAAACAATAGTAGAGTATGATGAATATAACTGTGAAGTGCACCAATATACTTCATTAAAGTTTCATAAGGATCCAAAGGAATGTTTAATGCAAGAGATTTCTTCTTAAATTCTTCTATGGAACTTTGTACAGTTTGAACTTTACTTTGTATTAAAGTTTTCCATTCCATCATTGCTTTATGTAAATAACCCAATGGATAAAATTGCTTCATTATCGCTGATTTAAATTCTGACCATGAGGAAAGAAGATTGCCACAATTACTCATGTCCTGGAGTTTTCTCTCCCACCATACAAGAGTGGTTCCTTCCAATCGAAGAGAAGCCAGTTGCACTTTAACTTCCTCTTCATTAATCTGTTGAACATGACAATATACTTCAACCTGTTAGATCCAGTTATCTAGCTTTTCAGGATTAGCATCTCCATTAAACATAGGTAAAGCAAATTTTACATCAAGCTTTAATAATGGTTTCTTAAAAGAGGTTTTATGGCTAGAATGATGAGAATGCTCAGAGGAAGAAGAACTAGAACTTGATGGTGAAGATGGGGGGCTAGGAGGGTCTCCTCCATTCCCTTGATTTACCGAAGCATCATCATCAGCTTGTCCTTCCTTTTCCTTCCCTTTCTTCTGCATCCTCTTATCATAGTAGCCATACATTCGTTCGACCATTTCTGACATGTGATAAAAGACCATATGGAATTTTTTCTCATGTTCATCACGCTTGTCCTCTTCTACCATTTTCTTCCTTCGGGATGCATGACCAACTTCAGGATTGAAATTCTTAAGAGATCCTTCACCATGTTTATGCTTGGCCCTAGTAAGCATTCAAACTCAACAATTCACATCAAATATGACTACTCTGATACCAACATGATCCGAGTTCTTTTCATCGAAGTGACTTATAAAGAATTGTATTAAATGAGCATAAATTAAAGTGCACCATTAAAGAAGGAAAAGATAAATAATGAAGAGACATAAGCATCAAATCTGAACACAAGAACTTGATAATGGTGTTCGTCCCTTGTGGACTACGTCTTCGGGTCCTGCTCTCAAATGGGTAGGCCTTTTTATTAACTCAGCAAAAGAATTTGGAAAAATACATAAGTATACCTCATTCTAGAATCATGTTGCAGAAGCTTTGCTCAAATCAGAAAACAAACAGCACCATTGAATTTGTGGCATCGAATTACCAAAAAATGGTTGTTTCCATGCTTCAATCCGACTCTGGCACTCCCAAACCCAAAATAAACTTTGTCTCGGTTTTTGTGCCCTGCAATCTGCAATTAATGCCAAAACTGCCTCGTAAAACATGACGGTCGTACCCTCACGTGCCTCCCGTGGTGCACTGGGCGGATTCAATTTTTAAACAAAAATCTGGGCTTTGTAAACAACAGAGGTCGTTGGCCTAGTGGTTGGCGGAGCATTTGTTAAGGTGTAGAGAAAGGGGAAGGTCCCGGGGTCAAGCCCGCGGGCCTCCCCTTTTGGGTGTACGTTGTAACTATATGCATATATTTAAATGTGGTTCTGCCAATCTTAGCAGAGGTTTGGATATATTTGTTGGGTGCCAAATTTGGCGGGGTCCTGTCAGATTTGGAAGACCCACCAATCTTTTTATTTTTTTGGAATTTCATTCTCAAGCCATCATTGGACATTTTCCCACTGCCATGTGGCAGCCAACCATTGGGCCACATCAACCAATTGTACAATCACCTTCCACGTTAGCATGCGGTCTACCACCTCATCTTCCACGTCACCTGCCATGTCACCGTATGGTCTGCCACGTGGCGCATTTTTACTGGTCCATGACATGACTGAAAAATGCCAAAAATGAGTGACACGTGGCATCCTCTGGTGTTGCCACATCACCATGCTGACATCAACATGGCACATGTCACCTCTTGCGTGTGCCATGTATGTAGTACGGATGCTGATGTCATTCGTACTGATGTTGACGTCAGCAGTACGGATGTTGACTCATCCCATGTTGATTGGGCTAGGTTGACCAAACTTTGACTGTGAATATCATTCTATCTGTAACTCTGCTTGACAATTCATTTGCGTCGTTGGAAAGCTTGTGACGCACTCTTCGTGATGATGCCATTTTCACTGATTTTTTAGGACTTTGAATTTTTTCCCTTTCTCTGTCTATTGAGGCCATCTTGAGCTTCGTGAGTTGCTTCTGCAAGTTCTAAGTTGTCCTTAGTCTTCTTTGGATCCTTTTTGGATCATCTAACCTCCTGAGTCATCAAAACTATGGTGATATTAGAACAATTCTCTCAATGCTTTTTTAGCATAGAAATACAATTTTGAAGAAATCAAAATAATCTCTTACCTTCTTAAGGTATGATGGACCAATTGGTCTTAGTGGATGTTAATCATCATCACTATCATCATCAAATATATATGTTGTCACGACCCTACAGGATTCCTGATCATATCTTGAAATTATTCACCTCCTGAGGGCGTGCAACACAACGATGGTTTTTACTTGGTTGCTTGGCACACCAAGAATACTTTATCTGAACTATGCCACTTCACCTAGAGCATACCAATACCTCGTTCTAGGCTATCGGTGAGTCACACTCCTGTTGAAATATTGTAACTACAAAGAATATTCTAATTATAATTGAGTTATTATCTTATAGATCAAATCCCTTCTGTGGATTGATCATGTCAGGTCTTGTATAAGACCAGATCCCCTTTTGTGGATTGGTCAAACCATAGTTATATGGTGTTGTTTGTAAAGTTGGCCCCTAAGGCTTAATAAAGTGGTTTTAACCACTAGTTAAAGAAGTCAGCCCCACTTGGTGAAAAGACATAACCCCAACGCCTCCTAGCTAGTATAAATAAGAGAGGATGGCGCTTCATTCACTCACTCAGTCAGTCACTCAACAAGTGTGCATATTTTGGACGTAGCTACAGTTGCAAGAAGGATAAGAGAGGCGCATACTCAGTCCTAGTGTTTTCTTGGTGTTTTTTGTCTTAAAGTCTTGGCATTGTATTGGAAATCTATATTAAGGAAGTTTTTGTTGGGTTTTCTTCCTCATGAGGGTTTCCCAGGATAAAATATTATGTACCTTGTGATTGTGTTTCTTTCAGTGATCCTTTGTATGCTATTATTTTTGAAAAGCATTAAAACGTAACATGGCTTCGGAGCTAAACTGAATAGAGCACCTTTCATTGGGTATCCAAAAACGTCACTATTGTCGTACAAGAAAATTAGGGCTTTTATTGGAAGGGAATTTCTGACTAAAAACCATCTAGGGAAGTGCGACCTACCATAGCGCACCCTTTGGTAGCTTGAGTGCACATTTTCAATGGACAGAGCCTACGAAAATTAAAACCCTAGTTTTGACTGGTACCAAAAAACTAGAACCAGAGCCAGTACTAGAAGTACCAGTCCAGATTTGTGTAGGTCAAGTTTCAAGGGGTAAAATTTGAAATTTTTGAAATCAAATAGCTCCACCTACTCGCCTCAGCCCAGTGCATCTCTTGGTAAGATCAAATTCAGTTTCTAAGCATTTTCATTTTCTAGTCATTTTCCTAGCTTTAGGTCAGGATGTCCACAAGCAATAAGCTTGTTGACAAGTTAGAAGGTGTGGAAAACTTCTCTGCCTAGAAGTACAAAATTGGACTCATTCTTGAAGAGAATGACCTAGCAAAATTCATAAAAGAAAATGTACTGGAACCCAAAGAAGAAGAAGCCAAAGCAAAGTACAAGAAGGATATGGTTAGGGCCAAAAGGATCATTGCAGACTCCATTAAATATCACTTGATACCTCAAGTGTCTTCTAAGAATACTCCAAAGGATATGTTTGATGCCCTAACCAGAATGTATGAAGGAAATAAAATCAACTAGAAGATGAACTTGAGAATCCAACTCAAGAATACAAAGATGCAGAAAGGAGAAACAGTTCATGACTATTTCTCTAAGGTTTCTCAATTCAAGGAACATTTAGAAGAAATTGGAGACAACCTAAATGAATATGAAATCATAATGTCAGCTCTTAATGGTCTCACAAGACCTTGGGATGCCTTCGTCCAAACTATCTGTGCAAGAAAATAAAAACTCCAATTTGATAGTCTATGGGAAGAATGTGTTCAAGAAGAAGCAAGAGTAGCCAACCGGGAAGCAATATTATTAAGGGATGAAGACCAAGCCTTATCTACTCATGCTAAAGGAGGAAAGAAAAGGTCCCATTTCCAAAAGGAGACCCATCTTCATAAGGAATCTCACTCCCCAAAGAGATTCACCCACTTCCATAAAGAATCTCACCCTCCAAGAAGATTCCAGAAATATCAGAAGTGGCAAAGAAACGAAAACGATTTATCTTCTTATCAATGTTATCATTGTGATAAGATGGGACACCTTGGTAAGAACTGTCCTGCTAGAAGGGAAGAATATAAGAAGAGAAATATCAAAATACATCATGCCCATGTAGTTGAAGATGATGAGCTACCCAAGAAGTTAACCAAGGAAGAAATTGAAGATTATGTTTTGTTATCTGCCCTCTCAGGATCTGTGATACCTGGAGAGGATATTTGTCTCATAGATAGTGGTGCTTCTAAGCACATGTCAGGTTGGAGAGACATTCTCTCTAGCCTTAGAAAAAAGGACTTTCCCCAGAAAGTCTCACTTGGAGATGACTATAAGTACCCTATCAAAGTAATAGGAGAATCCACTTACATACTAGATTCAGGAATTCCGATGAAGATGAAGGATGTACTTTATGTACCAAGTTTGACAAACAACTTAATTTCTATATTTGTTCTAGATAAGAAAGGTTTCAAGGTGGCATTCATAGATGGTGAAGTTCTTATGTGGCCTAAAGGAAAAACCATAGAAGACGATATTGTTATTAGAACAGAAGAAGGTGGTTCATATAAATTAAAAGGTCACTCAGATGCATCCTTGACTCACTCCATTGAGAGTCCATGTGAACTTTGGCATAAAAGACAAGATCACATCAACTACAAATCCTTACCATATGTAAGTAAGGTATTTACAGGTTTACCATAATTCAAGGTTGATCATGAAGATGTATACAATGGATGTGCACAAGGAAAGAACATAAAGAATCCTTTCCCAAAGAGTGACAATAAAGCAAAATGAATCTTGGAGCTCATTCACTCAGATGTATGTGGTCCAATGCCATCAAACTCTCTAAGTGGGTATGCATATTATGTGTCATTTATTGATGATTATTCTCGCAAGACCTGGGTTTATTTCTTGAAATCAAAAGATGAAGTACTCGGAAAGGTCAAGGAATTCAAAGCCTTGGTAGAAAATCTCTCTGAAAGAAAAATCAAGATACTCAGGTTGAATAATGGAGGAGAATACACATCAAATGAATTTTAAATCTTTTGCATAGATTCTGGGACTAAGAAGGATCTCACTACTCCCTATAATACTCAAAAAAATGGTGTAGCAGAAAGAAAAAATAGAACAATAATGGAAGCAGTGAAAACTATGATCCACAATCAAGATCTTCCAATGCACTTATGGGCTGAAGAAGCAAGAACAATAGTTTATGTCCAAAATAGATTATCCCATAGTGCACTTGGATTCAAAACCCCCAAAGAAATGTTCTCCGGAAAGAAGCCAGAAGTAAGCCATCTCAAAATCTTTGGATGTCCAGTGTTTGTACACGTTCTGAAAGAAAGGAGAACTAAGTTGGATCCTTCAGGAAAGAAGGGAATATTTTTTGGATATTGTGAGGTATCTAAGGCCTTCAAAATTTACATACCAGGTTACCATCATATTGATATCAGTAGAGATATAACCTTTGATGAAGATGCAACACTCAAAAGATCAAGGAAATTCCAGCTTGAAGAAGTATATGAAGAAGAACCTGTAGCTCCCAGAGTTGTAGAACCTGTGAGGGAAGTTACAGTTACCCCTGATGATGAGATTCCAGAAGATCATGATATGATAGAATCTCAAGAACCTCCCCAGATGACGATCTCTCACAAGAGAAAGTCAGCTTGGGAAAGGGAACTTATTCAAGATGGAGAGAAGTATGGTGCCCCAGAAGGAACCATGAGACAAAGAAAAAAAACTAATCCATTCTCCAGTTATATGGCCTTGATGTGTGATCTCATAGAAAATGAACCTACTTGCTATGAAGAAGCCATTCAGAAGAAAGAATGGGTGGATGCCATGACGGAAGAATACCAGTCCATTATAAAGAATGATGTATGGGAAATAGTTCCCAGACCAAAGAACAAAGATGTAGTATCTTCCAAATGGATATACAAGATAAAGCATGTTGCAGACGGAAGTATTGAAAAACATAAAGAAATATATGTAGCTTGTGGCGTTTCTCAAAAGGAAGGCATTGATTATGAAGAGATGTTTGCTCTTGTAACCAGATACATTTCTATCAGAACCATCATAGATATTTCAGCCAAAATGAAGTGGAGGTTTGATCCAGGTGGATATTGGTGGCCACCCACCTTTTCCAACACGCTCAAAACAGTTTTCTGGCAATTTTGGAAATTTACTATTTTTAGCAATTTTTAACTTTCGGGGCCATTTTGAGGGCCTAAATGAAGGTTTTTTGGGATCGAGATTCTAAATGATTATTAAAGGATCTGATTGAGCCCCCAAAATGAATCTCCTCGACGATACCTTTCCAACGAGCTACCGTGCACCCCAAACGGAGATTGTATGCCAAAGTTACGCCCCCGGGAAGTTGATACACCAAACTACCCAAAACGGGGTCCACAAAACTGTTGGTTTTTCATCTTCCGGGGTTAGAGTTTTGGATTTTATTTATGATAAAAAGGCCTTTGGAGCCTCATTGTAAAATTATATTCTTGTGAATGCGAGTAGCAAACACGTCTCTTCTTAGAGATAAGTTGCCACCATTCTAGCGAGTCTTTCACTCTGTATTTTTACAGTCTTTATACATTTTCGCTCATTAATAGAAAATTGTGTATTACTGTATCTCTGTGTTTTTGGTTGCATCTCTGATACATTTATGTTATATTATTGGATATTCGATATATCTCTGTACATTTATTTATTATATCTCCGCTCTCATTTCATGCCGAAAATAATCTGGATCAGTGGTATCAGAGCAGGCTGCTCTTGATCATTTTTTCAGTGCATGTCCCCGATGAGGTCTGAGTATATCAAGTTGGGTCTCGTTCTTGTCTCTCTTGAAGAGAATCGCTCTCTCACGCCCAAGAAACCCTCCATGGCGGAAGAAAAGAAAAATGACGGAGCAGACGATTCTATCAATCTGTTGCTTGAGCAAGCTCTCATGCGACAGAGGGACGAAATGATGGAGGATTTTTCCCACATCCTTCAATGCCTTCTGATACCGACAAGTGAATATTCATCAAACAACCACTTTGGAAGCACCTCTCATTTCAAGGTACAAGTTAATTTTTATATTCTCGTATATGAAGGTCAGATAGATGCGGATGCCCTAGAAAAATGGTTAAATCTATTAGAAGGTTATTTCTTTGTTCACCATTTTTCCAATAGGGAAAAGATCACCTTCACACTCCTTAAATATCTCCCCCATGTTAAACATTGGTGGGAAAATTACTGGGAGCAAAGTTCCACAGAGGAGTTTGGAATATCTAGGGCCAATCCCACTTGGGATTTTTTTGTGGATGCGGTAAAGGAACAGTATTACCCTGTTGTCAACTATGAGGATCAATATATGAGATGGACCACATTACGGCAAGAGAGGGGCCAAGTTGTTTCAGATTTCACCAATACCTTCCATACCTTGCGCACCAAGCTGGGTATCAAAGACTCTAAACGACATTTGGTTCTGAAATACCATGGGGCTCTACACAGATACATCCAAACTGAAATGGATTTTCTGGAAATCTCATCACTCGGTGCTTCTTATCGATATGTTGTTAAAATCGAGCAGAAATTTAAGCACCATAAAAAATGGTAGTTTGGGTCTACAAATCTGCAACAACCAAATTTTGATAAAGACGTCCCTAACAATAGTCTCCTGAAAACCAGTCCAAGCCATAGGAAAAGAAGGGTCACGGGAAGGCAAAGCAGGACACCGGAAAATGGTGTGATTTCCAAAAAATCCATTGGCACAACACCGATGAATGTCACTCAAAACAGTCATTGGTGGCCGAAATCAAAGACAAGGAGCCGAAAACTGATTCAAAATCGGATTCAGAAAATACTAACAGAAGACATATCATCGATGGAGACCCCACTGCTATTGTCACGACCATGACAATTCAACCAGAAGAACTAATAGATATTGAAGAGGGGGAGCACCTTTTTCATTCACAAATGTGGGTGAAGGGGACTCTGCTGCATTTTATTGTTGATAACGGAAGCCAAAAGAACCTCATCTCAACAGAGGTCGTCGAACAGTTGGTATTGTCAACA
This sequence comes from Picea engelmannii, assembly GCA_009831015.1. Lineage (NCBI taxonomy): Eukaryota > Viridiplantae > Streptophyta > Pinopsida > Pinales > Pinaceae > Picea > Picea engelmannii. Next base: position 127,556 of record ML825070.1, on the reverse strand, counting down.
ACACCACACCCACAACCATACAACAATGGTTGGCTTCACCAAGGATGATATCTCTGTGTCATCCAGCAGTGCCAATTTTCATACGGCATCCAACCCTTCAAGGATGAGGTATTATGTGATGTTTCCCCACTGGATGTCTATGATGTTCTCTTGGGCCAGCCATATATGTGGAAGCACCATGCTATCTATGAGTCTCGACCCCATTGTGTCATTGTTACTCTGGGGGGGTCATCTCTACAGGATACCAGAGGTGTTTCAGACTATTTTCCCACCTAAACAGTGTCGCAAGGTAGTATCTCATACTACACAATTTAGTTCTTCACAATTTGTTCAAAAGGTGAACATAAGGATACTGCAACCACTACATCTTTGGCCCAAGCACCTTCTATCCAACAGAAGCAGGTCGAAAAGACTACAGCAAAGTGCAAAGATTCCTTCTGCACACAGACATCTCATGTAGCTAGGCTGGTTAAAAAGTTCCAACCCTTCCAGCCATAGGTTTGTGAAAACCTTCAAAAATCTAAGCAGCACAACTTCTCCAACAAGGAAAGCATCTCATCAAGATGCAGATTCAACAAAATCTTTCCCCTCTCCCCCGGGCACTCAACGCAATGGAGACCATTGCTTCCCAAGGAGGGAGGATTGATCCAGGTGGATATTGGTGGCCACCCACCTTTTCCAACTTGCTCAAAACAGTTTTCTGACAGTTTTGGAAATTTACTATTTTTAGCAATTTTTAACTTCCGAAGCCATTTTGAGGGCCTAAATGAAGGTTTTTTTGGATATATATTCTCAATGATATTCAAAGGCTCTGATAAAGCCCCCAAAATGAATCACCTCAACGATACCTTTCCAACGAGCTATTGTGCGCCCCAAACGGAGATCGTATGCCAAAGTTATGCCCCCTGGAAGTTGATACACCAAACTACCCAAAACGGGATCCAAAAAAATGTTGGTTTTTCATATTTCGGGGTTAGGGTTTTGGATTTTATTTATGATAAAAATGCCTTTGGAGCCTCATTGTAAAATGATCTTCTCGCGAATGCGAGTAGCGAACGCATCTCTTCTCAGAGATAAGCTGCCACCATTCTAGTGAGTCTTTCACTCTGTATTTTTACAGTCTTTGTACATTTTCGCTCATTAATAGAAAATTGTGTATTATTTTATATTTGTGTTTATGGTTGCATTTTTTATACATTTATGTTATATTATTGGATATCTGAGATATCTCTGTACATTACTTTATTATATCTCTGCTCTCATTTCATGCCAAAAATAATCCGGATCAAAGTTACACCAGATGGATGTAAAAACAACCTTCTTAAATGGTTTTATTGAAGAAGAAGTGTATATAGAAAAACCACAAGGGTTTGAAGTTGAAGATAGAAAGACTCATGTCTGCAGGTTGAAGAAAGATTTGTACGGGTTAAAGCAAGCTCCTAGAGCTTGGTATGGCAGAATTGGCAGTTTTCTGACGAGCTTGGGATTTACCAAGAGTAAAGATGATTCTAACCTTTACTTCAAGGTTATGAATGACGATCCAGTTATATTGCTATTGTATGTAGATGACTTATTCTTAACTAGAGAAGAAAATCTCATCACATATTGTAAGAAGAAGTGCATTGCAGAGTTTGAGATGAAAGACCTAGGCCTGATGCATTATTTCTTAGGTCTTGAAGTTTGGAAGATCCCAAAGAAGATCTTCCTTAACCAATGGAAGTGTGCAGTTGAAATACTGAAGAGGTTTTACATGTTGGAATGTAAATCCATGAACACACCCATGGAAACAAAGTTGAATCTCCTGGTAGATACTTCGTCAGAATTGGTTGATGCTACTCTGTATAGACAGATTATTGGTTCGTTGATGTATCTGATGAATACGAGGCAAGATATATGTTTTGATGTGAACACCTTGATTCAGTATCTGGTAAAGCCCAGACATTTTCACCTTGTAGCTGCAAAACATGTGATGAGATATCTTAAGGGTACATTCGAATATGGTATCTGTTATATTGGAGATCATGACTTCAGACTGTATGGATATACTAATTCAGATTGGGCTAGAAATGTTTCTGATAGAAAGAGCACTTCAGGATGTTGTTTTAGTCTGGGGTCATCCATGACTTCATGGCAGAGCATGAAGCAATCCAGTATTGATATCAACACGACAGAAGCGGAATACATTGCAGCATGTTCTTCTAGTTGTGAATCCATATGGCTTTAGAAGTTGTTGACAAGTCTATTCGATCTGGAGATGGAAGCCACTGTGATTCTATGGGATAACCAAAGTTGCATAAAGATGACAGAGAAACATGTGTTCCATGATAAGTTGAAGCACATAGAAATCTGGTATCACTACATTCATGATATGGTGCAGAGGGGAGCTATAAATCTCCAATATGTTGGCACAAATGAGCAGGTTGCAAATGTGTTGACCAAGCCTCTATCTCGTGAAAAGTTTGATAACTTCTGAGACAAGCTTGGTGTTGTTTGAAAGGACCTCCCTTGAAAGGGGGAGTGATGTTGATGATACTATTGTATCCTGACCAACAGTGGGTAGATCCATTAGGATTTTATATCCTAGGGGATTGATCATCCATGGGTAGATCCCGAAGGTCTGGTAAGGACGGTCTGTCAGAGTACCTGTGCATGTATATGTAAGTTGTGGTCAGTAGTGGTAGCTTCGTTAGGATTTTATATCCTAGGGAATCTTTTGATTCCTGGGTAGATCTCGAAGGTCCGGTAAGGACGGTCTATCAGAGTACCACATGGTAGCTCCATTAGGATTTTATATCCTAGGGAATATTTTGATTCTTGGGCAGATACCGAAGGTCTGGTAAGAACAGTCTATCAAAGTACCATAAATTTGTTTTGTTGCACCTGCCTCATTCTGTTGCCATATGATGATGATGTTGTTATCTCAGCCTCATGATGATGATGATGTTTTTATCTCAGCCTCTTGATGATGATGATGTTGTATTTGCCTCCTGTTGTTGATGATGGTGTGCCATCCTTATGTTGGTGATATTGTTGTTATTATTTCTTTATACTAATTGATGTTGATGTTTCAGCTTCACGACGACGATGATGATGATGATGCTACTCTAGCTCCATGCTATGGATGATGATATTGATGATGATAAAAACTTATGATGATTTATAGATTTTCCATTCAGTGTTCCAGATGTTGATGATAATGTTTCCCTCTCTTTCTTCTGATGATGTTGTATTGGGTTATGTCAGTAGAATACCCCTCTTGTTAAGGGGGAGTGTTGAAATATTGTAACTATGAAGAATATTCTAATTATAATTGAGTTATTATCTTATATATCAATCCCCTTTTATGGATTGATCATGTTAGGTCGTGTATAATACCAAATCCCCTTTTGTGGATTGGTCAAACCATAGTTATATGGTGTTTTTTGTAAAGTTGGCCCTTAGGGCTTAATAAAGTGGTTTTAACCACTAGTCGAAGAATTCGGCCCCACTTGGTGAAAAGACATAACCCTAGAGCCTCCTAGATAGTATAAATAAGAGAGGATGGCACCTCATTCACTCACTCACTCACTCACTCAACAAGTACGCATCTTTTGGAGGTAGTTGCAGTTGCAAGAAGGAGAAGAGAGGCACATACTCAGTCCTAGTGTTTTCTTGGTGTTTTTTTGTCTTAAAGTCTTGGCATTGTATTGGAAATATATATTAAGGAAGTTTTTGTTGGGTTTTCTTCCCCTTGAGGGTTTCCCAAGATAAAATATTGTGTACCTTGTGATTGTGTTTCTTTCAGTGATCCTCTTTATGGTATTATTTTTGAAAAGAATTAAAACTTAACAACTCCTACTCTAGTGAAACTCTTGCTTACTTAAACAATTGTTAACACAATTTAACACTTAGACTTATTTAAGTATGCATCCATGAACATGAAAATCCAAGAGAACAACTACGAAACAAACAAAAGAAAACATAGAAATGGTGTGGGAGGCACAAACCGTGCCTAACACCTAGTTAAGTCTTTGTTACTACGAAATAGTTACAATAAGAGCACTACCGACTCAATTTACAACATGGAAAATTCAAATGAATCACCTTACCTCACCAAGACACTTAATAAATAGATTTGTCCCACCATACTTTTTGTCACAACCATCTCCGCAACCACCCGCGGTATACCTCAGACATGCCCACAACTACAGACTTGTTGTCCCTTCGTTTCCACATAATTTCACCAAGCTAACACAAATTTTGATTCTACCTCACACATGCCTCCACAGACCTGCATTTCCAAACTTCCCAAAAACCTCCCAAAACATCCCACTATTGGCTACTTTTCTTCAATCTTGGCAACTTTGCCTCAGTTCATTGCCTAAGACTTGCCACAGAGTGGATCTCCAAATCTCTTTCCAAAAATTCTCTATGCCTTCCTTTGGTTGTGCACCCTTGCTTTTATATGGACTCCAAGGGTCACTTGTGAGAAACATCATGTCTTTTGGGTGTGTCTCACCCCTTCATGAACCCACACTCAACTGACTAGTCACGCCCCTCCATGGACTCGGTGCACCCATCCAAGCCCACACACCCATCAACCATTTGTCTCTTGGGCCAGCGCGCCCCATCCTTGGGTGTGTGTGCCCCTTTCCTTGTGTGCTCTCATTCAAATCATCACGACTTCTTGTGGGTGTGCCAATGGGGTCATTCAACCTCTCTGGTGTGCCCATGTTACCAAGGGTAGACAGGTCCACTCCTTGGGCATGTTCCCAAGTCGCCCCACCCTTTCCCAAACACAACCCAAGTCTCCATCAATTGTTCTAAGTAAATTAAGGCTTGTGCCCCCTTGGTGCCGCACATCACCATTTTATGCTCAAGGTGCTCCTACTCACACCCAAACGTCTTCGTTTTCCCAACTGATCGCTTCTTCCTTGTGATCTTTGTCTATTCTATCACTGAATTTTCCTGAGGAGCGCTCATGCTTGGTGGTTGTCGTGGGAGACCTTACATCCTACCCCACTCCAAGTTGTTTTTGTCCTTAGAAACATTCATCTATTTCCATGGAGTCTCTGCCCCATCTCCAAATCTCATTAGCACTTAACGACTATTGTCTCATCAACTATTTTCGTCAAGACAAACTCCCCTTAGGAAGTTTCATGAGTCTACAAAGTGTCGTTGCTCTCTGACTTTCTATTGCTTCCATACTTTGGTCCATCTTCCCATTATTTTTTGCGTTGGATCCCCTTGTGACTTTGGCTAATTGGGCATCTAGTCCAATCATCGCACCTCTATCTCAACAACTCACATCTTCACGTTCAAACATTTGTTTCTGTTTGCAAACTTGTCACATTCACAACTCTTCATTTCCTTCAATTTGTCATGTCAACCATTGCATTCTCAATAGTTTTCACCAAGGCACCTACTCAAGACACCCCATTGGCCTCACTGCCTCCCACCAAGAGAGTGAGCCAATGTGCCACAGTCTATTTTTAAGGTGAAGGGGGATGGATGGTTGGGCCATCTCCCTCATCTCCAATCCATCCCAATGCTATCATTGAAGTGTCACCATATATATGCATTATGTACATAAGCAGTGGTACACTTGAACCGATTTTTCCTTCGCATTCATCCATGTGTCATTCTAGTTCGGGGTCACATGACCATTCACCATGTCCAAGTTCGCTAGAGGAGGAATCGAACTCTTCCTTAGTTGTCTTCCACCAAGGTTGTTATGTCTCCCTCACATCCTCTTGGCTCACAAATGGTTTATGCTCCTATTCAACGAACTACTCTGGCATCTTCATCTCTTTGACTGCTTATGATATTCGTTGCCACTCATCAACTTTAAAACAGAAATCAACCAAGCCACCCACTATCTTAGCCAGATCTCCAACTATCTCTTCAACATCAGAAATCCTTCATTCCACTGACATGATCTTCTTTTTGTTCTCTACGTTGGACTATCTAACCATCACCCCACATCGTCCAAGTTCATCTCCACAAGGTTACTTGCTCTGGATGTTCACAACAACCATCTACAAGGAATACATTTGCGTGCATCCTTCCTTCCTCCTTATGGTGGGAATCAAACATGGAGTCTATCCTAAGAAAATTACCAAACCGTTCATGCAAGGAATCGATTTTGCCTTTTCCTTCCTCATGAACTCATGTCCCAACACAACTTCGAAATTTTCCACAGGAACAATGGTGAAAATCATCTTTATGCACTAGTCACCAAGCTTCAACAAGATGTCCTTGGCTACACCAACGATCCTCTCTACACCTGTGTTGATTATCTTGAAGGTTTTATGCATCGGTTCAGGATGCAACCCAAGCCTTTACACCATATCATCCCTAAAGAAGTTATGATTCATCCCACTGTCCACCATGGCTAACATTGACTTCTTGTTAAGTTTAGCTTGCACATAGAAAAGTTTCATCTCATCTTGATCTTAGCTCTCCATAGATTCACCCTCCATGAAAACATTCAAGACCTACAAGACTCCAATAGATGGGTTTTCTACCTTTCCCAAAGCGTTCAACTTTTGTTTCAAGGGATAATTCATGAAGTGGAAAAGTTTGTCTTCTTCCAACATGTCTTTGATCTCCAACATGAGCTCTATGAACTCCTTGATATAGGCTTGGATCTTACCATCATTCTTAAGATCCAACAACTAATTCCTTACGATCCATGCTCGGTTCCCCAAACCAAATTGTGCCTTCAAGGTTTCCTTCATCTCTACCCAGTTTTCGATCTTGTCAATGATTCTCCTAGCTGCTAAGCCTTCCACCCAGATCCTCCACCATATCTTAGCGGTTCCTATCAAGAACATTGTTACAATGTTCACCTTGGATTCGTTCGAACTTCCATTCAACTACTCCAAGTACTGCTTAATGTCCCAACAAATTAGTGGTATGAATCTTGTCACATGGCTTGGGTTCCTTTATCTTGATCGTCATCAGCATGACTGTGGAGCTATGTCCATCAGCCAAAGTTCATTTCAACAATGTGATGGTGTCATCTCGGTCCTTCAACCTCTGTGTGACTACGAAAAATGCATCCTCCGCTACCTTGAGTCTATCCTGAATGTCATTTTTTAAGGTGGCAATCATCATATCTGCAATTTCCTAGAACTCACGAATGAATTCATTAAACCCATGCTTCATCTTTCCTATCACAGTCTCCATTTGGTCAACCTTCTCACCATGTTGGAACAATGTGTCCATCATCTTCTCGACGATCCTTTCCAAGATAATGAGTCGGTCCTTCATTTTGTTGGTCTTTAGCTCCCTCTCATTGTCACTTCTGTCAACCATGGATGGCCCTCCAAGTATCTTCACTTTAATTGCAAAAGGGTTCATCCAAATAACCCAAGAGTTCATCCCAAGACTTCAAAATTTTGTGATCAATTTTGTGGTTACTTTTGTGATCGGGCCTATGATAAGTTCTGCGACAATCCTGCATTCGTCAACCTTACCCAAGTGCTTTTTTCAACCTTAGAAGTATGTGCTTAGCTTTCTCAAGGAGTGTGCCTAGGTATGCTCACAATTCACGACTTCGTCTGCAACTTAGCCTTGTCACAACCCACCAAATTTGCGCTCAAGTTGCCTCTGTGATGGGTCAGTCCATCAAAAATTCACCAAACCTATGCCCAAATTGCTTCACTGAAAAAGTGTTCCCTTCCCCTACCATTGTTCTAGCTATAGTAGTGTTGAAGAGATCCAAACTATTTCTCAAAATTTTCTCTAATACCACCTATCATTAAGATAGTGGTGAAGAACTCACCGACCCTTCTTCAAAATATGCAACGAATTAGCTCTGATACCACCTATCACGACCCCATGGGACACTTAATTATATCTTATGGTCATTCACCTCCTGAGGTTGTGCGAGACTACGACGTTTCTTACTTGGTCGCTTGGCACACCAAAAATACTTTTTCTAGAATACACCTCTTCACCTAGAGCATACCCATACTCCATTCTAGACTATCGGTGAGTCACACTCCTACTCTAATGAAACTCTTTCTTACTTAGACAATTGTTAACACAGTGTAACACTTAGTATTATTTAAGCATGCATCCATAAACATGAGAATCCAAGAGAACAATTACGAAACAAACGAAAGCAAACACATAAATAGTGTGGGCGGAACAAACAATGCCTAACAATTGGCCAAGTATTTATTATTGTGAAACAATTATAGTAAGAGCACTATTGACTTAGTTTACAACATGGAAGAGTCAAATGATTCACCTCACCTCACCAAGACACTCAATAAAAAGATTTTTCCTACTAGACTCTCTGCTACAACTATCTCCACAACCACCTACGGTGCACCTCAAACGTGCCCACAACCTCAGACTTGTTGTTCCTTCATTTTCACAGGCTTTCACCAAGCTAACACATATTTTGGTTCAGCCTCACACATGCCTCCACAGACCTGAGTTTCCAAACTTCCCCAAAACCTCCCAAAATGTCCAACTCTTGTCTACTTGTCTTCCATCTTGGCAACTCTACCTCAATTCATTGCCTCAAACTTGCCTCAGACTAGCCCTCCAAATTTGTTGCTCAAAATTCTCTATGCCTTCCTTTGGTTGTGTGCCCTTGCTTTTATATGGACTCCAAGGGTCACTTGTGTGAAATTTCATGTATCTTGGGTGTGTCACACCCCTTCGTGAACCCACACTCAATCAACTCATCGTGCCCCTCCATGGACCCGATGCACCCATCCAAACCCGCACGCCCATCAATCATTCATCTCTTGGACTGACACACCCCATCCTTGGTCATGCACCCCTTGCATTGTGCACTCTCATACCAATTGTTTTGAATTCTTCTGGGTGTGTCGATGGGGTCGTCTAACCTCTCTAGTTTGTCCATGTTGCCAAGGGCAGACGAGTCCACTCCTTGGAATTGCTCCCAAGTTGCCCTGCCCTTGCCCAAACACAACCCAAGTTTTCATCAATCGTTCTAAGGCAGGTAAGGTGTGTGCCCCCTTGGTGTCACATGTCACCATTGTGTGCCCAAGGTGCTCCTGCTCACACCCAAATGTCTTTGTTTGCCCAACTAATCACTTCTTCTTTATGCTCTTCGTCTGTTTCATCGTCAAATATTCCCAAGGAGCACGTGCGCTCGGTGGGTGTCATGGGAGACCTTACATATGTGGTAATATTGCAAATTAATTAACATTTCATTGTTGTCTTGATGAAAATAGTCCTCAATCCTACCTTTTTTTCCTTTCTTCCTTTTAATCTCTTGCCACACCCTTGTAGAAAGTTCCACAGTGACTAAAGTTGAATCAAAAATCAAATGTCCAATATTGAGAGTTGCACCAAATCCTTATCAGAATCATAATTTTCATATTCATATATTCTCTTCATCCCCTTAATGGGACTTCATTTGTAACTACTATTAACAACATATTCATTAATTGTCTTCTTTATCCTCATTCATCACTTTTGAGCCAATAATGTTCTCTATTTCTAGAACTATAGAGTTTTCATTTATGTCATTCTAGTTTTTTACATTCTTTAGAGTATGTGGTTAACATTCTTGTATCTTTTTAATATAAGTTTGTCCTTTATTCCTTGTTGAAAATAAGCTTGCATAATTTTTATTATTATTATATCATTCACTTTTACATTACACACTTATTTTTTGGTTTCATTGTATTTTGTTAACGTCACATTATCTTACACATTTTATCCATAATATGTTATATGGACCTAACTACTCTCGAAGCCATGAAAAGAGTATCCCAATACACCTCTCAAACAAACTTCAAAACACTTTTTATACATGCCGATAGGCATGGTATATAGCTTTGAGTTAGGCTTGACTTTCTATTAGTTCATGTTTGACCATAAAATATACACCCCTTTATCCAAAGTTTTAAAAAATAATTATTTATTTTAAATTTTAAATCTCATTTATGTGATATCTTATTGGCCAAAAACTTTGAAGTCTTATTGCTGCCTTCACTTCCCCCAATGTTATTGTAATAAATATTTCTTGTGTTTTTATATATATTGTCAAAAGTTGGGGGCCCATCTTGTTAAATAAATAACCCTTTCTTTTTTGGCATGGATATGCAATTTTTATTTTTTTGGTTGTTCTCATTTAATGGGTACCTTTTTCCTAGGCACATTTAAATAAAATAAAATAACATTTTGTAGGTAGGATTAAATGGATGAAAATTGTACTTTTTCTTTCACAATTATTTGAGTGTTAAAGTTAAAATAAAATAATATAATATTTTGTACAATTCAAAGTTGATGGCATTTGTATATTTTTTTTCAAAATTTTTTTAAGGGTTAAACTTAAATATAAGTTTTATTTTTATATTACAAATTTTGAGTGTTAATCTTAAATATAAGTTTGAGCGTTTTATAATGTATAATCTAAATGTTTTATGAAATTGGGTTTTTTTTAGATCATTCAAAATAATGTGAAGGGATATTGGTTATTATACCTGTCGCTTGGGGTGGTATATAGTATTGGATATGCTATTGATCGTCTATTAGTTGGGGTTTGACCAAAATCATTTTGAGCATTTTTAAAAGTATAACATTACAATTTGATTTTTTTAATTATTTTAAAACATTTTTCTAAATTGTGATTTGTTGTTCAAATGCATCTCTTATTGTCGCGGTTGTGTAAGGATCTTCAACGTCATTTAATGAGATGACGCTTGCCTACCATATTCAACAAATGAATTTGTTATTCATCTCGACGCATGCGGTGGATTCAATACAACTATTGTTCTATTTTATTATACCTGCATAGCGGCAGGTATACGCTGCCATGCAGCCTTGTTTTAAATAATAAATAAATGACTTGGTTAGGTTGTCTCATGACTTTTAATATTTTTATGAAAAAAAACGTAAAACTATTTTAGTGCACTCATTGTGAAATTTTTCTAAATGAATACCCGAGAATTTACACTCATTGTTTATTTAATTTTGAATTGCTTTAACTCAATAATGAAATAAGTGAAATTAACAACAATACTACTTATACATGCCTCTTAAAATTATTTTAATGTAAGTGTTATTCGAGATGAAAAATTAAAGTAATTATGAAATGTTGAACTTATGCTTACACTAGGAGGGGGTGAATCAACATAAGATGTTTTTTATTTTAAATAAGCATTCATAAATCATTCATTAAATTTAAAACAGTAAATGCAAGTAAACTCAAATCACAATACACATAGTTTAATTTGGAAACCCTTATGGGATAAAACCACAAAAACTTATCTTTATAAATTTTTGTAGGCACCAACCTATTGTTATAAATATTGTAGGCACCGACCTACTAGATACACCAATCTCTTTAGTTGAGCACCAACTCAGAAAAATATTGTGTAGGTACCATCCTACTAGAGACATCGATCTCCTTAGCTGAGTACCAACTCAATAATACCTATATAGGTCCCAATATAAGATCTTCATACACTGAGTACTTTTGACTTCACCTTCATGCTTCATACCTCATTAATTTCACATCATCATACCCTTAACCTTCATGTTCCAACGCCTCTCCTTACTTCATACCTCATACATATCTTCAAACCCTAGTCAAATTTATCCTTCATGCCTTGGAAAACATCATAGAATCATTCTCGGAATATAATTCCAGACTATAGCATCACAACCTCAAAAAATCGCACTTTGCAGCATCATAGACCTTAGTCTTTCATAGCACACACTTAAAAATCTAAGAAAACTCCTCTTGCACACCTTTAGATCCTAGGAATATTCCCTAGCTCCTCTTGCGCACCTCATATCTCTTCTACACACTTGTACTTTCTCTTCTTGCTTGGATACACTTCAAATGCGCACATCTATCTTGTATTTATAGTGTTTATGCATTCACTTATAAGGGCGACTTGTAAACTTGGTTGGCTTGACCTGTATTTTATGGTTGGGCCAACCTAATAGAATCTTTCACATCTCCTCATTCCTACGGAGTTATAGGGAGTTCCATATACCACTGGAAAGGTCTCAAAATAAAATTTTCAACCATATATCATATGCTCCCATTTGAGCTACGTCTTTATAGTAAAAAGACCTTGAAATATAGGGTAGCCAAACTGAGCATCAATTATCTAAAAACAATATTTCCAACAATCTCCATCTTGCAATATTTATCTTGGACATGTGTAGTCTCCCCTGTCTTTGACATCAATGACAACAATATTTCCAACAATCTCCTCTTTTGTCATTGATGGAAACCCTTAGTCAATTTTGTAATACTCCCCTTGTCTGGAATTTCTTCCTTTGTCTGCAACTTCTACCCCTTTGACATCAATGGCAAAGGGGTACTCCCCTTGAGCTTGTGTTTCCCTTTACTGATGAGATGAGAGGGATATCACTCCAAGCTTCTAGATGAAATATTTAAATGTGTCTCTGGGAAGGGATTTAGTAAAAATATTTGCAACATGTTCTTTGATGGCAATGTATTCCAGCTTGAGACTTTGCTCGGCCACCTGTTCTCTTTGGAAGTGGTACTTGATTGGAATATGTTTCGCCTGTGAGTGCATAACATGATTCTTTGAAATGTTGATTCCACTTGTGTTTTCGAAGATGATTGAGATTGGTTGATCATATTCTACCTTGATATCATTCATTGTCTGCTTCATCTAGAGAAATTGTGTGCAACATGTTGTTGCTCCAATATATTCGACTTCTACTGTGGATAGAAAGATTGAAGTTTGCTTCTTGCTCAACCACGATACTAGACAATTTCCTAGAAATATTTCTCCTCCACTGGTACTTTTCTTTTCATCGATACTTCCCGCCAAAACTGCATTTGTATATGTTGTTAGAGTGAAGTTCTTACTTCTTGAATACCCCAAGCCAAAGTCCAGTGAGATTTTCAAATATCTCAATATTATTTTCACTACTTGCGCATGTGTCTCCTTTGGTGCATATTGAAATCTTCCAACCAATCCTACTACTTGCATGATGTATGGCCTTGATGATGTCACATATAGTGGGTTTCCAATAATTGACTTGTAGAGTGTTTGATTTGCTTATGGAGATTCATCATCTTTGCTCAACTTACATCCTATGATCATGGGTGTAATGATAGGTGCACAGACTTCCATTCTAAATTTATTCAACATTTCCTTGATATATTTGGTTTGAGAAATGAATATGTCTTTGCTGGATTGAGACATTTGCAACCCTAGAAATAATGATAATTCTGCA
>ML825070.1:74139-114256 GCA_009831015.1 Picea engelmannii | reverse complement strand
GAGCAAAGGTTTCTTCAAATTCAATACCATCAACTTGAGCATACCCTTTATAGACCTATCTTGCTTTATTTCTTACTACTTGTCCATGTTCATCCAATTTGTTTCTTAATACCCATTTGGTGCCAATCACATTCTTATCTTTTGGACTAGACACAAGTTCCCGTGTCTCATTCTTCTCAATATGATTTAGTTCTTCTTTCATAGCATTAACCCAATGCTTATCTTCACTAGCTTGTGAAAATTTCTTGGGATCTGAACTTTGGGCTCTATTTTAGATAGCAAATAAAAGTTAAATCTTCTTCTAGTATAAACTCCTATATCTATATCACCAAAAATTTGATATTTTGGATGATGATTTTGCACAAATCTGTATGGTGTCTTTGGATGTTGGCGTTCCATTTCTTCTTGTTCTTTCTTTTATTCTTCCTCTTCTTCTTCCTTTTCTCGTTCTTTGTATATTGTCTCCTATGGATCTTCATTTGTTTGTGACTTTTCCTTTTGAGGTATTGCTTCATCCAGTCTTACATCAATACTATATGCAACCTTGTGTAATCTTTTATTGTAGCATTTGTAGGCCTTGCTTCCATATGCATAGCCAAGAAAGATACCTTCATTTGTTCTGGAATCAAACTTGCCTAAATTATCTTCATTTTTCTTTATATAACACTTGCTCCCAAATACTTTAAAGTATTTGACTGTAGTTGGTCTACCTTTCCATAATTCATAAGGTGTCTTGTTGTTTCTCCCTCTAATTTGTCTTGTATTCAAAATGTACATTTTTGGTGTTGATTGCTTCTCTCCAAAAGGTGTTTGGTAATTTGGCTTCATTCAACATTGTTCTAGCTATTTCTTGTACAATTTTATTCTTCCTTTCTAGAACTCCATTTTGTTATGGTGTCCTTGTTGTCGAAAAATGTCTCTTTTTTCCATGATTATCACGGAATTCATCAAATTCATAAGAATTAAATTCACCTCCTTCGTCTAATCTTAAGCACTTGATTTTTAAATCAGTCTCATTTTCAACTAGGGCTTTGAAAGCTTTAAACTTCTCAAATGCTTCAAATTTTTCTTTAAGAAATGTAACCCATGTCATTCTTGTGTAATCATGAATAAGCGACATAAAATAACTCTCGCCTTTTAAATTTTGTGTTCTTGCTAGCCCGCAGAGGTCTGTGTGTACAAGTTCCAATGGATTTGATGTTGAGTACTCCTTTGTTTTGAAACTAACTCTTGTCTGCTTCCTGTACTAACATGGCTTGAAAATAGTGTCGGTAGGTTTTGAGATCCTTGGCATATCTCTTACTACTTGTGTCTTGTTGAGTTTTACTAGATTGTCAAAGTTTATATGACCCATCCCTCTATGCCATAACCAGCTTTCATTTACTTGTCCCATACAACATTTTTCTTCTTTGACTTCATCGAGAATGTATACATTGCTCGGGGTTCTATTTGCATTTGCCACTAATATTCCTAAACCTGTTTTCTTTATCTCACATCCTTTAGAATGAAATGTGAGGTTGTAAACTTGATCACACATTTGAATGACACTTAGAAGATTATGTTGGTGCTCAATTGAGGATATTGGTGTCTCTAGTAGGTTGGTGCCTACAAACTTTGTAACAATAGGTTGGTGCCTAAATACATTTATACATATAAGTTTTTGTGGTTTTCTCCCATAAGGGTTTCCAAATTAAACTGTGTATTGTGATTTGAGTTTACATGCATTTATTGTTTTGAAGTTAGTGAATGATTGATGAATGCTCATTTAAATTAAAAATTATCCTATACCAATTCACCCCCCTCTCAGTATAAGTATAAGTTCAACAACTGGTATCAGAGCCAGGTTCCTTCGAAAACAGTATAACCACTTGAAGGTAGGTCTCGAGAACACACATGGCCAGTCAAGAATATTTCTCCACAAACAGGGCTCCATTGTTTGATGGAACAAACTATGCATTTTGGAGCATAATGATGCAAACATATCTAATGGCCCTTGGGTTTGATATTTGGGAATTAGTCGTGATTGGTTATTCAATCCCAACAACTCCACCAACAAGTGTGGTCGGGAATAAGCCTAGTGAAAATAATGCAAAATCCATGAATGCCATCTCGTGTGGTCTATCAGAATCTGAGCTTATCATGGAGATGCATTGTAGATTGACAAAATAAATTTGGGTTAAGCTTCAAAATATCTATGAAGGCGGTGACACGATTAAGAAGGAAAAGCTCCAAACTCATAGAAGACAATTTGAAAGCCTGAAAATGAAAGATGAAGAGAATGGTGTAGCCTATCTTCTCAGTGTTGATGAAATTGTCAACACCATTAGAAGACTTGGTGAAAAGGTTGAAGAGCCAATGATTTTACAAAAGGTGTTAAGGTCGCTTCCCTTAATATTTGATGTCAATTTTTTTTGCCATTGAAGAAATGAAGGATCTTGATTCATTAGGATGAATTGGATGGGATTCTCACTACATATGAGATGAGGACAAAAAAAGAAAATCCAACACCAAAGGAAGAAGCTTTCAAATCTTCAAAGAAGAAAAAAGGACACAAATCCTATGATTGTTCTAGCCATAGATCAGATACAAAAGAAGCACAATTCATGAGAAATCTAAAAAGAGGATCTGACAAATACAAAGGTAAGCTATCCTTCAAATGTTTTGATTTTGGTAGAGTAGGACAATTTTCTGGTAAATTTCCATGTGCAAAAAGGGAAGATGGTGATGATGAAGACAACAATGATGAAGATTAACATAAAAATAAAAACCAACCCTATAAACACAAAAGAGAAAAATATACTAAGAAGAAGAGTTTGCACTCTAGAAAGAACAATAGCTTGTCTGAAGAAAGTGATGGATATGTGTCTGATATATATATATATATATATATATATATATTAAAAATAAAATAAAATAAAATCATCTTCATGGCCATGGATACAAAGTCTACCAATACAGAAAATGAATACAATCAGAAAGATAAATTATATTAAGAATAAGAATACATTGATGGGGAAGTGAATCTTGAAGAAGAATTCATTAGTTCCTTTGAAGAAATAGACAAACTCGAGGGAAAGAATAAAAAACAGAAAGAGAAATTGTAGAAATATGAAAAGAAGGATCTTGATCTTGATGAAACAAAAAAATGGTTATCATTGTGAGACTCAACTAGAAGAGGAAAAAATGATAGAAGAAGTGGTGAGAAGCCAACTGAAAAAAAATAGAAAATTGCGAGAAGTTAGAGGCTAAAATTGTTTCCTTAGGAAAGGAACTAGAGAAAACAACTAATCAGTTGAGTAGAAGCTTGAAGTTTGGAAAAAGTATTGAGATAATATTATTAGGTACCAAAGATCACCATTCATCAAGACATGTCTTGGCTACAATGAAAAACAAAAGACCCCTGAGGGTGATGCAAGCACTAAGGTCACAAAGCCATCATAAAATGAAATGAAGAAAAGCCTAAAAGCTATGTTAATAGTCTTAAAGGCTCCATCAACAATGAAAGCAGCGGCATGAAAGGAAATGATGACCAACAATAACCTGATTCTTCTCACAAGAACAACAATAATGAGTTCATAAGAGCTATTCCACCAAGAAGGCCTTTCACAACCCGATACCAAAATCTATTTCTTGACTATTGTTTTTCTTGCAAAAAAATTGGTCATAAAACACTAGATTGTAGAGCTTATGCAAGAAGTGATCATGTGGGAGATAGAAATAGAGGTTCTTATAAGACCTCAAAGAATGATTATGTGAGCAACAAAACCAGAAGTTCTCATGGGTTTATTGATAGAAACTACAATTCATTTGCTCGCCTACTTGATTACAATACTAAATGTTATAAGTGCAACAACTATGGGCACATAACACGTGACTATAGAAGAACCATAATAAAGTCTCCTAAACAAAACAAGGAAGAATATGTTATTACCAAACATAGAGAAGAATACACAAAGGTGTGGAAAAGGAAGCAAGAAGAACCAAAGAAGGAAGAATGAGGACTTGCAATGTATGCTCAAGACAAAGGAAGCTAATGGTACATTGATAGTGGATGTTCAAAACACATGACAGGGGATTAGAACAAATTTCTCAGCCTAAAGGAAGAAAAATGAGACAACATTACCTTTGGGGATAATGCTTCTACAAGAATAGTTGGAAAATGTACTATTAGTATTGATAATGGAAAGACTAAAACACATAATATCTTGTCTGGTGAATGGTTAAAACTCGGTGAGACTTATATAGGTACCAATCTAAGATCTTCATACACAACGTACTTTTGAATTCACACCTCATGCATTTTACAACGTCATCATACCCTTAACTTTCATGCTCCAACTTTTCTCCTTGTTTCATACCCCAGACATAGCTTCAAACCCTAGTCAGATTTATCCTTCATGCCCTGGCGAACCTCATAGCATCATTCCCATAATATAATTCCATACTGCAACATCACAACCTCAAAACAACACACTTTGTAGCATCATAGATCTTAATCATTCATAGGACGTCCTTAAAATTGTTGAAATATTGTAACTGCAAAGAATATTCTAATTATTGTTGAGTTATTTTTATAGATCAAATCCCCATTTGTGGATTGATCATGTTGAGTCTTGTATATGACCAAATCCCCTTTTGTGGATTGGTCAAACCATGTTTATATGGTGGTAATTGAGAAGTCGGCCCCTAGGGCTAATTAAAGTGGTTCTAACCACTAATTGGAGAAGTCGGCCCTGCTCGATGAAGAGGCACAACCCTAGCGCCTCCCAGCCAGTATAAATAAGAGATGATAGCACCTCATTCTCTCACTCACTCAAGTCATTCATCTAGTGCGCAAGTTTTGAAGGAAGTTGCAGTTAGAATAAGGAGAAGAGAGAGGCACATGCTTAGTCTTGGATATTCTTGGTGGTTTGGTATTTTACCTTGGCATTGTATTGGAAATATATATTAAGGAATTTTTTGTTGGGTTTTCTCCCCCATGAGGGTTTCCCAGGATAAAATGTTGTGTATCTTGTGATTGTGTTTCTCTCAATGATCCTAATTTTTCTATTATCTCTGAAAAGCATTAAAACTTAACATGGTATCAAAGCTAAGCTGAAGAGAACACCTTTCACTGGATAATAAAAAACGTCATTGTTGTCATACAAGAAAATTAGGGCTTTTTATTGGAAGAAAAATTTTGCCTAAAAACAACCTAGGGAAGTGCACCCTAGCCTAGGGAGCTCATTGGCAGCTTGAGTGCATCATTTTAGTGGCCAGAGCCTCCGAAAAGTCAAACCCTAGTTTTGACTAGTACCGGAAAACCAGGAAACCAGAATTCAGATTTCCGCATGTCAAATTTTAAGGGGTAAAACTTGGAATTTTTTAAATCTGACAGCTGCAGCCTACTCGCCTCAGCCAAGCACATCTCCTGGTAAGTTCAAAATCACTTTCTGAGCACTTTCATTTTGTGGTCATTTTCTCAGCTCCAGGTCAAGATGTTCGAAAGCATTAAGCTTGTTGACAAGTTAGAATGTGTGGAAACCTTTTGTGCCTGGAAGTACAGAATTGGACTCATTCTTGAAGAGAATGACCTAGCAAAATTCATAAAAGCAAATGTACTGAAACTTGAAGAAGATGCAGCCAAAGAAAAATACAAGACGGATATGGTTAGGTGACGCCAACCTCCCCCTCCTACTCTCTCCTTCGAGGTTGGCTCGACCTCCCGGTCTAGGATCGTTCAAGTCTCCGAACCGAATGGTTCGTTGGGCTCCTGATGGAACCGATTTCATCTTGACACATGCCCTTTTTACTTCCTCGGCACCTGCGGACCCTCTCCTTACGCTTTTAACTCTTACGCCAACGGGCGCTAGCTCTCGATGTTAAACTTCCTCGTTGATGTGACCATGGACTACGACCGTGGGCCAATTCCCTTCGTGACCCCGCACTTCAGGACTTTCAGAAGTTGCTTCCTCCTTTTCCCGATTCCCGAATTGATGAATTCTTTGGGACCAGATCTACGGTCCACATTCCTCCCGCGATCAACAAATGTGATCAGTTTCACAAGTTCGGACTTTGCGATTTCTCTCTTCTCCCGATCCTGCTTTTTCGATTTGCAAATCAGCAATACGTCGATCCAACTCCACATGTCCCTTCTCGATGGATGACCAATATTTACTCCAACTCTCGGCTCTTCGGGTGTTCTCCTCCTGGCTTCTTCTGAAGGGTTCCTCCTCTGAAATGCATGGATCTTTGCCATGTGCTCTTCCATATCCAACGGTCTGGTTTTGAATCGCTCTTCGCGACTTCGCGAAGATCCTTGTTTACTCTCGGAAAACCTTCTGAAGCTCCTACTCCCTAACTTCTCGATCTTCTTCCACCTGTCTTCTCCTCGACGATGGATGATCTCTCTGTCTTCGGGACTTCGGAAAGTCCTCGACTCTTTTGCACACTTAGCGCAATTTCCCCTTTCGAGACTTAGACTGTTCTCAAAGTCTTTCTGCACTCCTTGCAAAGTTCTGCACAGACTCTTATGTGACTTTGCTCGACTTGAAAACCTCCAAGGTTCCCAATTCCTTTGCGTCCTTCAATGGACTTCTTCTTGCCCTCCTGGAAAACTCTCGCTCTGCCTCTCGAGCTTGTAAGGTGAACTCACAATACCTTAGGCGCACTCCTTGTGCTTAGCTCAGTTCTTCGACGGCTTCTCCCTTGGCCTTATGGAAAGGTTTAAGGCATCTCCTTTCCTTTGTCGACGCACTTCTTGCAAAGCCTTCCTTCACCAGAATGTTCAGCAATTCTGGGATTCTCCAACACCTTCAACTGTGTTGCTTCTGTGCATGCTCGCACTAGCTCGATGCCCTCCTGACAGAGTATTCCAGAGTGTTCAATAACTCTAAACTGTGCTTCTCCCCACACAGTCTTTCTTTCCAAGGAACTTAACTGCCTTGAAATTTCTCCCTGAGTTTGTAAATTAATCTAGTGTGCCCTCCTAGCAGCTTCTCTTCTGACTCCACTGAGTTCAGACACACACTCCTTGCATCGGCTTACAGAGTTTCCAATCTCTGTCGCGCACTCCTTTCACTTAGCCTAGAGAACCAGACTTAACTCAATACACTCGTGGATAGAAACATGTATCTCTATCCCTGCAGACGATTTCTAACATTCGTCTACAACTCAAATGCATGTAAATGACATTCATAGCACAACATCCATTGCACAGAAATATAGAACAGGAAAAACTATCATTTTCTATTAATGGTGGAATATCAATTTACAATAGTCGAGTCCGGACTGTGACTGAGTCTCAGCTCTCATCAACCTCCCTAAATTGGCTTACAAAGATCTTTCCTCAACCTCCAGCCTACCAACCTTCTAATTGGCAATAATACAAAGATTTATACAAGAGGGACTCAACGAGCTTCCGTCGCAAGCTAAACTAGTGGTGTCAAATCACCATTCAAAATGCCTATCGAAAGGGCGAATTACAATGATGGAAATCTGCTCCAAATCAGATGCAAATCCATTCTGTCATCAACCACTTAATGGTGACCTTATCTCCAGCTTATGTGAAAGCACGATTTGGCTCTTCTAGCTTGT
The DNA here is from genome assembly GCA_009831015.1 of Picea engelmannii. Taxonomy (NCBI): domain Eukaryota; kingdom Viridiplantae; phylum Streptophyta; class Pinopsida; order Pinales; family Pinaceae; genus Picea; species Picea engelmannii. Next base: position 106,681 of record ML825070.1, on the reverse strand, counting down.
CTTCGTTAAATGCCTGGATCTCGCCTTGGATTTTTTAGGCAAAAAGAGAGAGCGGTGCCTCTCCTTCCTTAAATGCGCACCATGCGTGAAATCTGATTGGCGCGTACTGAGGTGGAGCGATGCTCCTACATCATTAGGGCCAAAAGAATTATTGTAGACTCCATTAAATATCACTTGATCCCTCAAGTGTCTTCTAAGGATACTCCAAAAGAGATGTTTGATGCCCTAACCAGAATGTTTGAAGGAAAGAACATCAATCAGAAGATGAACTTGAGAACCCAACTCAAGAATACAAAGATGTAGAAGGGAGAAACAGTCCATGACTATTTCTCTAGGGTTTCTCAATTCAAAGAAGAAATAGAAGAAATTGGAGATAACCTAGATAAAGATGAACTCATAATGACAATTCTTAATGGTCTCACAAGACCACGAGATGCCTTCATCCAAATTATCTGTGCAAGAAAAGAAAAACTCCATTTTGATAGCTTGTGGGAAGAATGTGTTCAAGAAGAAGCAAGAGTAGCCAACCAAGAAGCAATGTTATTAAGGGATGAAGACCAAGCTCTAAATGCTCATGCTAAAGGAGGAAAAAAAAGGTCTCACTTCCAAAAGGAGACCCATCTTCATAAAGAATCTCACTCCCCAAAAAGATTCACACACTTCCATAAAGAATCTCACCCTCCGAGAAGATTTCAGAAATTTCACAAAGGACAAAGAAGAGAAAAAGATTTCCCCTCTTATCAATGTTATGGGACACATTGCTCATGCGCAAAAGGGCGCGCACCCTTGTCTCGTGCACACTCCAACCCAACTGACTCATCAAATCTTCGTTTTGCTAAGTCATGGGTGCCCAACTTGTGTCTTCACCTGTCTCCTTGTCCAATATCTTGCCAAAGCATTCGTCACACGTTTTCTTGGGCACTCGTCTTGCTTGGCCGACCTGTCTCACCGATGGGGTGCTCAAAGCTTCCATGGGCGCCTACCCTTGGTTTCGTCTCCATCAAGCAACCGAACATGGAGTCGTTCCTTGGCACGCGCCCAAGAAACCCCAACTCCACAATATATTAACTCGGTCGTTCGAACCGAACGCTCTCCATCTCAACTCATTGGTCTAAGTCTGTGGTGGAGGAGCACGCACGCCCGAGTCAATCTTTGGGGCGTGACAGTTTGTCCTCCACTATGGATAGTGAATTTATAAACTCAATAAATACAACGGATGAATTTTTCACTGTTTTTTCAGCAACTAAGTCTAGTTTGTTTTTCCCAAAATCAAATTTTATGTCCGACGTTGAGAAGTCATGGATAATAAATTCAATTCTAGATAAATTAGCTACCTACTGCAACCAGTCAAGAGAGTTCCATTGACATGGAGTTTTTGGATTGATCAATAAATGAATTTTTTTTTGAAAAGCAAATGAAACTTCCACTTGATAAGTTTTTGAATCTATCAATAAATGCAGGTTTCAAATGAAAAGCTATTGAAAATAACAAACACGGTTTTTAAATGAAAACCCACTAAAACTGCATAGTCCAGGAGATTTTTGTAGTAACTATTTTATGAGTTGCTAAAACTGACTCCGTTGAGCAAGCTAGCATACACCTATGAAACCTTTCATTGGCCAACAACGATATCAAGTTGTTGCTTTGTAATCTGTGCAACGTTGCTCTGCACTTAGCATCCAAAACTTTATAATATAGTTTCAATGCCTCCATCTTCCATTGCACTGCCCATATCTTGTCCAAAAAAAACTGTGGTATGTAAGTTTCTAGCAACAAAGGGGTCAAACCACTACTGGGGAAATGGAATACTATATGTGCCTTGCTAATAATAACATCATCAGTTACATCTGTAATAAGAAGCGAAAAAATGTTTAAGGTCTTTACAAGGATCTGTCGGAAGAGGTGGTATGACAGTAATTAAGGAATTTTTATATACAATAATTCAAGAGTATATACAACAACCAACAAGCCAGATATACCAATAACTTATCAGGAGGATAACAAACATGCTACCCAACCACCCAAACTATGAACCGGAGACTAATGTATGGTTTGATTTTATAAAGATCTATAAAAGGTATCTAAATGATGTGCTTATATGCTACTATGTATTATGTATTATAAGTTGTATCTTGAAGTCATGTATAATTTATTAAACAAATACGCGATTTAAATATCTATGTTTGGATTTTTCAATTTGAAGCTTCTTGGATTTCAAAACAACCTCATACCCAAAAGGAAATTGAAAGAGATGTTTCTCACTTTTTCCAAACAATGTTTTGACATCAAACAAAACATGCAGAACTAGGTGRCCAAGAAGCATACCTTTGCCCCCCAATACTTTGACAAAATCAACARATACRCCAACATAACTAAACAAAGTCTCCTTATCATTCACAAGCATATTCTCRTCAAGTTTTCATTTATCATGAAGTGCATCTTCGTAATTATTATCTAAAATTCTTATGTTTGAAAGCGTTTTCKTTTATCATGAARTGCATCTTCRTAATTATTATCTAAAATTCTTATGTTTGAAAGCTCAATATARCTAAAGCCCTCTGTAAWAGCTAAAGCCAACTCATTAAAACACCTTTAAATAACCAATTAACAAATTGAACCTTCCAAAATCTTATTCAAATATAAAAATAATAAATGCAGTGAATTAGCTCAATAATAAATATAAAATCTTATTCAAATATCCTCCAACTCTCTAGCTTGAGATTATGAGCTTGGAAGTGGGTTTTTCTTCGGAATATATATTACAATAGTATATACATCTCTTCAATAGTCTGTGACAAATGCTTGGAAATGGGTTTTTCTTCCTAATGTATATTACTAGAGTATACACCTCTTCAATACTTTGTGACAAATATCATTTGAAGTATGATATATGTTGCATAGAGAAGTTGCATTATCAACTCCCTTGTTGGATCCCCATTATCAACTCCCTTGTTGGATTCCCTGACTAAATTGAGTACATTTTAGTTTTGACATGGACAAAGCAAAAGCTTGTAAAAGGCAAAAAAAAAAAAAAAAATAGTCAAACCAAACAAGAGATACTGTTGAGAAATGCATACCAAAACCAATTGAATCAATTAAAGAAAACTTCCTGAAAATGATTAGAATGTGGATAATTAGAATAGACTTCAATTGGAAGGAGTTGTCAAATGACGACCTTTTGAATCCATAGACTCTGTTGTCTCCTAAACTACTTTCTCCTCTTGTTCTTGTCATCCCAAAGCTTGGTCAGATGGAAAATTTCTGTGACACACAGGACATTCGTGCACCCTAACTTCTTAATATCAGTGCAAGAAATCTACGTTTAAGTCTCAATAGAAGGCCCATAGAAAGAGCAATGCACTGCTTCTTCTTTGAAACCCTCATTGTTCTGGTAGTTAGTGTCCAGTATGGGAGTCAGATTTGAACTTGTAGTGGGAGCTTGTTGTAATTTCTGAACTGGGTATCAGAGACATCAAACACTTTAAGCATCTAGATCTCTTACCCTTGGTAGAAGAACAAATGATGGTGATTAAATGTTAAGGCTCCATGTTCATGTCTGGAGACAGAAACTGGAAGAGAGAATCTTCTCCTTCTTCTGCAACAAATATGACCTCTTGCCATGATTGTTGCCACTGCAACTACACTTGAGATTTAGGTGGATAGATAGGTGACACTAGAAGCATAGATAAGCAGGTAGTAGCGTTAAGGGTAATCCTTTGCCAACGTTTCTCACGGTCACCATATACATGAACATTACCTTTTACCTGCCGTTGGTTGTAGTGGAAGCCATTACTCGATCTGTAAGCGTTATTTACACCGCCTGTGGTTTCGATACGAATGGCGCATCGCTTTCCAGACAGAAAATGGAAATGGTCGGTACAGAGCGCGTGATACGGGAAAAATATTTTTTTTAAATTCTAATATATTTTTAATATTAAATTCACAGTGGTCATTTTTATAGTAAAAAAGATTGGATTTCAAATCAGATTTTTCAGTATTCTTCATATTATTATTAGGTGTTGGGATAGTTGTTTTACAAAATGGTTTTTTATCAGAATCTGGTCATATAAATTTACACGAATTATTATTTTTGGTTATTCAAAATTCATTTTTAAAAGCAGAAATAGATTCAGCGTGTTGAAAAATTCTTAAGTTTTTGAATTTTATAAAAATAATCACTTAAATCTACTAATCCAATAATTTTTAATAAAATTTCAAAAAAAAATCTTTATTTAGTAAAATCTTTAGCTTAGTATTACTCTGTTATTATTAATTACTTAATTTTTTAAAGATTTATAAGATTTAATAGTTTTTAAGGTTTTCTTTTAGCATTCTAGGTTTTTGATATTCTCTTAAACTTTTTAGGGTTTTTCTATTCTCTAATTTTAATATTTTTAATATTATTAATTTTTTAATATTATTATAGAGTTTCCTTTAGCTTTTTAGGTTTTTGGTATTCTCTTTTTAGAGTTTTTCTATTCTCTAATTTTAATATTATTAATATTACTAAATTAATAATTTCTTAATATCATTATAAATTTATGTATTATTCTTTAAATATTATTAATAATATCTTAATATCAGTAGTAATTTATTATGTAATATTCTTAAAAACTATCGATAATACCATTATTAATTCATAGTACTATTGTTTTAGATTATTAATAATATTATTATAATACTATTACTAGTATTCCATAATAGTACTATATTATAATATTCTTCTATTATTATTAATTAAGTATTTATTATTTTTGCTTTGGATTTCTAAGGTTTTAAAGTTATTTTTTAATTTTATAGGGTTGTATTCCTAGGTTTTTTTTTTTTGCTTTTTAAGTTTCTGGTATTCTTTTTCCTAGCCTAAAGTTCTCTTATCGTATATGCTCTTTGATGTAGATATTAAGCTTTATAGTGTTCTCTTATTAGATAAAATTAATGATATTATTGTTTTTATCTAGATTAAAATATAATATTTTAAAAAGTTGAAAAATATTTGTATAAGTTTAATACATATATATTTCAAACTATTGTAAAATCATAGTAAAATTGTTTTATGTAAAGCAACTAATTGAAAGTTAAAAGAATTTAACTCTAACCAATTACAATATAACATGGTTCTCAATATATATATATATATAAAACATCTAAATAAAACGAATTGTTTATCTAATTTTGAATTGGTTTTGTTACCCCTCATGTCTAGGGGTAACCAAAGGAGATAATGTCTCATGGACCACCATGAAGTCAGTGATCATGATGACAATGATGTTCAACATGTCCACCCATGCAACCCAACAACCCCCCTCAGATGCCTCTTTTACTTTGGATCAACAAAACTCATCACAATCTTTGGGAGATGGTAAGCCACTGTCACCATGAGGTATATTAGTCCTTCCTTCATATAGAGTGTTGTGCTTAATATACTAGGCATGTGAATGAGGATCATTGGTTGAATTTGGATAATGGATCGTAAGCTCAAGAAGTTATGTTTGTTTCTTTGTTTCACCTTAGTGGCCAACCTTTGTATCATAGTCATATGTTGTCGCCCCCAAGGAAAAGTGGTACGATTGGGGTCTCTCATAAGGGTAACATTATGTTTCCTTTCCATACTTAACACTTACCATCTTGGAGCATGTCATCGTGTACTAAACTTCGGTAATGGGTCATAGTTCATTCTCTCATGAGAAGAGGGCATAAAGGCCCAAAGGTTGATTGCAACTTCTAGAAAATTAATAAAGAAAGAATGATGCTAAATAAAGAAAGAGATAATAGCAAGGACTCTCAAAATCCAATCCATACTTGAGCTCTACCCTTTTTGTGTTCGCCCCAGTCCCAAAGCAATGATGTTATAGCTTGAAACCTTATAATGGGAACTTGCAAATATAACAAAAGAACAATAAAAGGTAGATTAAGGGTTGGAAAAACGTAGCACTTAGAAAGTGGTAACTCAAGAGCAAGCACACCCTCCACAAAGACGCTTATAGAAATGGACCAAACGACTCCATAATCCATGAAGTAAGCCCAACACATTTCAACATCACAATTACTCTTGAAGGGTTATTTTCTTTCCTACTTCCCCCGAGACATATCTCTCTACTTGGGTCTTTTCTTTCATGTTTTGGTTGGCACACCTAATAGGGTCTAATGATGGTCCTCCCATATTCAAACTTTTCAACTTACATAAAGTCTTGAGCTAATGTGAAATTTGAAGGGAATACTTGATGTGAATTGTTTATGTGGCTTCTATCTTAAGTGACAACTTACTTTGTATCATCTAAGGGCCCTTATACCTTGTGAACATTGGTTTTACTTGATTCCATGCTTTGATTTGATTTGGATGCACCTGACATGGTTCTTTGAATGATGTCTCATGCTTTCACCCATGACATTGTTCTTTTATTGTAGGATATTGTAACAGCCAAATATTTCTAAACCTCTATGAGTTTCTTAAACAATTTATTGTTAAAACTGAAACTATAACTTCATAGCATAATATTGATTTTTATAACAACAACTTCAGTAACTTAGATTTATCAATAAATACTGATTTCATGGCAGAAAGAAATAAATACATAACTTAACGAAGTACCTGGTTCTGATGCTAATTTTTGTTGCCTCTTTGCCTTGCTGCTGCCTTCTTGCTCCCTGATACACAGATCAACCTGCCACAAACAAGAAAATGACTGCCCAAAACTTATGTCCTCCCTGCCAACTAGGAAAACTACCTAGATTCAGGATATCTACAGATATCCTGGCCCCCGTGCCCAAAACCTCCAGCAACTCAGTGCCTCAACTGATCAAGAGTCACAACCAGAAAACTCTCAGCTCACAACAAATCCAGTCGTCCTCTGCATCCCTCCTCCATCGAATCATGCCCCTCACGTAAACCTCCCTTCCACCCTTATTCCTCCTTCACCGACTCATGCAGTTACTCCTTCAACCACCCCGTCCTCCGTCCTTCGTCATGCTTTAATGTTTTATCTTCTCAGGATCCATAGCTATCCCTCTCTGCATACGCCACCATTTTATATCATTTTTCATTGATCTTTTAATTTTATTTCACAGGTCATTAAATGTGATCTATAGTTTGAATTATTACTTAGTTAACCACAATTAATTTCTTTTAATTAATTTTTACTTTATAATCTTTAAGCATGTATCCAACTAGGGTCATTACAGATATGACACGTGTGATGAAGAGTGTTGAGTCATTGGATGGTTTGACATGCTCAGATACAATATCTCACATATTCTAGACCTTAGATGACAGAAAAATGGACTTGTATTTGTTATATATGGTCGTGGTGGCACACAAATGGGCAAGAAGCTCTCACCCTTGCACTGTACCCCAGGGATTATTATGCATTGGATGGAAGACATTGCATTGGTGGATGGTTGGATGCCATGCAGAGATGAAATACATTTCTCTCCACCTTGGATGTTATCCTCCTCAGCTTGGATGCTAGCCCTTTTTTATGATGACATCACACACTAGAGCTTGATGATGTTGGGGTTTTCTACCACTTTGACACCACATGATGACTTGAGATGTGATGTGGCATTTGACCATGGTCTTCCACCTCACTTGTGATGCTTGAAGATGACATGTGGCCTTTGGAGGCCCTCTTCACCCCTCTGAGGGGTTGACGTCACCACATGTGTGACCCCATGATGTATCATTTTCATGTTTATTCATTGTAGAGTCTATTTTGAGGGGTCAACCCCACTTTTAGCATGGATCATTGTTGTTTTACTCAATTATGTGGAAAAATAAGTGCTAGGGTTACCTTATAAATAAGGCTAGTGCTCAACTTCATTTTACATCATCGTAACTCCTCACACAAGTGGGAGAGATACTCTAGAAAAGTTTTCTCTATCGTCTTTTTGTCTCTTGGAATATATGTGCACCCCTTTGAGTGATTTTGGATGGATGTTTCTCTTGTTGATTGTGACTTCTTCATGGATCAGGGTTTCCTCATGCTAATGCACCTTGTTTGTAAGTGTTTACTTTGAATGCATGTGGTATTTCTTGGTTTATATTGGCAATTTGCTCTATTAGAGTGATAATTTTGCATGTTATTTTGATATTTATGAAGTTTTGAAACCCTGAGCAGAAGGATTAAGAATGGTTGTCCCCTTCCCTTGTTGTTTTCACCTTAACTTGTTGAAGCATTTAAGATTTTCTCTAAGGGTTAGGATTGGCTATCCCCTTAGGGTTTATCTTAGCTAGAGTTTGATTCTAGGGGTTATGAGAGGTTATCCCCCTAGGTTCAAGACCTATTTCAATCCTTCATCTGAGCTAAATGCACTAGAGAAAGTGGGATGACACTTAGGGTTTATGAGTGGATAAACCTTAGTAGTCTTTCTTTGAGGTTTGACTTGGTCCTATAAGGGGATAGCTCTAGTCTCAAACCTTCACCTTTTCTCTTGCTTGGCCTCCTTGAATGCATTGTCTTGACTCCATTTTCCCTAGGAAAGTAAAACGACATTAGTCTAGTTGATTGCAAGTGATGGTTGAAACCCTAGTTAAATTAAATGCATACTCTCTCTCAAAATTGTTTCTTAAATTGCATTTATGACATCATTAGCAAGTTTATTCTACCCTAACTCTTTGAATAATCATTAGTTTACTTATTGGTGTCATAAATTGTTTGCTAAAACCATTAGGGCCACAGATTTTGCTACAAATTTACTTAATATTGTGGCAAAACTTGCCTAGAATATTTTTTTAGCAATCGAATATTGTTTCTCTTGTTTCAAGCTAAATTTAGAAAACCAATTGCTAATTTTCTAGGTTATATGTCTTGTTGTTATAAATATTTACTATGTACAGATAGATTATTGGTTCGTTGATGTATCTGACAAATACCAGGACAGATATATTTTTTGATGTGAACACCTTGAGTCAGTATCTGGTAGAGCCCAGACGTGTTCACCTTGTAGCTGCAAAACATGTGATGAGATACCTTAAGGGTACATTGGAACATGGTATCTGTTATATTGGAGATCATGACTTCCGACTATATGGATATACTGATTCGGATTGGGCTGGAAATGTTTATGATAGAAAGAGCACTTCAGGATGTTGTTTCAGTCTGGGATCATCCATGACTTCATGGCATAACAAGAAGAAATCTAGTATTGATATCAGCATGGCAGAAGAGGAATACATTGCAGCATGTTCCACCAGTTGTGAATCCATATGGCTTCAAAAGTTGTTGACAGATCTATTCGATCTAGAGATGGAAGCCACTGTGATTCTATGTGATAACCAAAGTTGCATAAAGATGACAGAGAACCTCGTGTTCCATGATAAGTCGAAGCACATAGAAATTCGGTATCACTACATTCATGATATGGTGCAGAGGGGAGCTATAAGGCTCCAATATATTGGCACAGATGAGCAGGTTGCAAATGTGTTGACCAAGCCTCTGTCTCGTGTAAAGTTTGAGCACTTCTGAGACAAGCTTGTTGTTGTCCGAAAGGACATACCTCGAAAGGGGGAGTGATGTTGATGATACTAATTATCCTAACCAACAACGAGTAGCTCCATTAGGATTTTATATCCTAGGGGATTGATCATCCAAGGGTAGATCTCGAAGGTGCGATAAGGATGGTATGTCAGAGTACCTTTGCATGTATATGTCAGCTGTGGTCAGTAGTGGTAGCTCCGTTAGGATTTTATATCCTAGGGAATATTTTGATTCCTGGGCACTGAAGGTCCGATAAGGACGGTCTGTCAGAGTACCACGTGGTAGCTCCATTAGGATTTTATATCCTAGGGAATCTTTTGATTCCTGGGCAGATCTCGAAGGTCCAGTAAGGACGGTCTATTAGAGTACCACAAAATGTTGTTTTTGCACCTACCTCATTATGTTTCCATATGATGATGATGTTGTTATCTCAACATCATGATGATGATGATGATGTATCTGCCTCCTATTGTTGATGATGGTGTACCAACCTTGTGTTGGTGATATTGTTGTTATTATTTCTTTATACTAATTGATGTTCATGTTTCAGCTTCATGATGATGATGATGATGCTACTCCAACTCCATGCTATGGATGATGATATTGATGATTATAAAAACTTCTGATGATTTATAGATTTTCCATTCAGTGTTCTAGATGTTGATGATGATGTTCCCCTCTCTTTCTCCTGATGATGTTGTATTGGGTTATGTCAGTAGAATACCCCTCTTGTTAAGGGGGAGTGTTGAAATATTGTAACTGCGAAGAATATTCTAATTATAATTGAGTTATTATCTTATAGACCAAATCCCCTTTTGTGGATTGATCATGTCGGGTCTTGTATAAGACCAAATCCTCTTTTGGGGATTGGTCAAACCATAGTTATATGGTGTTGTTTGTAAAGTCGGCCCCTAAGGCTTAATAAAGTGGTTCTAACCACTAGTTGAAGAAGTCAGCCCCACTTGGTGAAAATACATAACCTTAGAGCCTCCCAGCTAGTATAAATAAGAGAGGATGGTGCCTCATTCACTCTCTCGCTCATTCACTCAACAAGTGTGCATCTTTTTGAGGTAGTTGCAGTTGCAAGAAGGAGAAGAGAGGCACATACTCGGTCCTAGTGTTTTCTTGGTGTTTTTTTGTCTTAAAGTCTTGGCATTGTATTGTAAATCTATATTAAGGAAGTTTTTGTTGGGTTTTCTTCGCCTTGAGGGTTTCCCAGGATAAAATACTATGTACCTTGTGATTTTGTTTCTTTCAGTGATCCTCTTTATGCTATTCTTTTTGAAAAGAATTAAAACTTAACAAATCCTACTCTAGTGCAACTCTTGCTTACTTAAACAATTTTTAGCACAATTTAAGACTTAGACTTATTTAAGTATGCATCCATGAACACGAAAATCCAAGAGAACAACTACAAAACAAACAAAATAAAACATAGAAATAGTGTGGGCGGCACAAACCATGCCTAACACCTAGTTAAGTATTTGTTACTGCGAAATAGTTACAATAAGAGCACTACCAACTCGGTCTAAAACATGGAAAAGTCAAATGACTCACCTTACCTCACTAAGACACTTAATAAATAGATTCATCCCACCATACTTTTTTTCACAACCACCCGCAGTTCACCTCAGACATGCCCACAACTACAAACTTGTTATCCCTTCATTTCCATAGACTTTCACCAAGCTAACACAAATTTCGGTTCTACCTCACACATGCCTCCACAGACCTACATTTCTAGAATTCCCAAAAACCTCCCAAAACATCCAACTATTGGCTACTTTTCTTCAATCTTGGCAACTTACCTCAGTTCATTGCCTAAGACTTGCCACAGAGTGGCTCTCCAAATCTCTTTCCAAAAATTCTCTATGCCTTCCTTTGGTTGTGTGCCCTTGCTTTTATATGGACTCCAAGGGTCACTTGTGTGAAACATCATGTCTTTTGGGTGTGTCACACCCCTTCATGAACCCACACTCAATCGACTAGTTACGCCCCTCCATGGACTCAATGCACCCATCCAAGCCCGCACGCCCATCAACCATTTGTCTCTTGGGCCAGCGCACCCCATCCTTGGGCATGTGTGCCCCTTGCCTTGTGTGCTCTCATTCAAATCATTATGACTTATAATGGGTGTGTCAATGGGGTCATTCAACCTCTCTAATGCACCCATGTTACTGAGGCTAGACATGTCCACCTTTGGGCATGCTCCCAAGTCGCCCCACCCTTTCCCAAACACAACCCAAGTCTCCATCAATTGTTCTAAGGAAAGTAAGGCTTGTGCCCCCTTGGTGCCACACATCACCATTTTATGTTCAAGGTGCTCCTACTCACACCCAAACGTCTTTGTTCTCCCAACAGATCACTTCTTTCTTGTGATCTTTGCTTCTTTCTTATGATCTTTGTCTGTTCCGTCATTGAATTTTCCTGAGGAGTGCTCATGCTTGGTGGTTGTCATGGGAGACCTTACATACTCCCCCACTCCAAGTTGTTGTTTTCCTTGGAAAATTCATCGAATTCCATGGCGTATCTGCCCCATATCCAGATCTCGTTAGCACTTAACGACTATTTTATCCTCAATTGTTGTCGTCAAGACAAACTCCCCTTAGGAAGTTTCATGAGTCTACAAAGTGTCGTTGCTCTCTGACTTTCTATTTCTTCCATACTTTGGTCCATCTTCCCATGCTTATGTGCATTGGATCCCCTTGTGAATTTGGCTAATTAGGTAGCTAGTCCAATCATCACACCTTTATCTCAACAACTCACATATTCACGTTCAAACATTTGTTTCTGTTTGCAAACTTGTCACATTCACAACTCTTTGTTTCCTTCAATTTTTCAAGTCACCCATTACATTCTCAATAGTTTTCACCAAGGCACCTACTCAAGGCGCCCCATTGGCCTCATTGCCTCCCACCAAGAGAGTGATCCAATGTGCCACGGTCTATTTTTAAGGTGGAGGGGGGTGGATGGTTGGGCCATCTCCCTCATCTCCAATCCATCCCAATGTTATCATTGAAGTGTCACCATATATATGCATTATGTACATAAGAAGTGGTACACTTGGACCGATTTTTCCTTTGCATTCATCCATGTGTCGTTCTAGTTCGGGGTCACATGACCATTCACCATGTCCAAGTTTGCTAGAGGAGAAATCGACCTCTTCCTTAGTTGTCTTCCACCAAGGTTGTTATGTCTCCCTCACATCCTCTTTGCTCATAGATGATTTCTACTCCTGTTCAACGAACTACTCTGACATCCTCATCTCTATGACTTCCTATAATATTCACTTCCACTCATCAACTTTAAAACAGAAATCAATGAAGCCATCCACTCTCTTAGTCAGATCTCCAACTATCTCTTCAACATCAAAAAGCCTTCATTCCACTGACATGAGCTTCATTTTGTTCTCTATGTTGGACTGTCTAACCATCACCCCACATTGTCCAAGTTCGTCTCCACAAGGTTACTTGTTCTGAATGCTCACAACAACCATTTGCAAAGAAGACATTTGTGTGCCTCCTTCCTTCCTCCTTATGGTGGGAATCAAACATGGAGACTATCCTAAGAAAATTCCCAAATCGTTCATGCAAGGAATCGATGTTGCCTTTCCCTTCCTCATGAATTCTTGTGCCAACACAACTTCAAAATTTTCCATAGGAACAATGGTGAAAATCATCTTTCTACACTAGCCACCAAGCTTCAACAAGATGTCCTTAGCTACACCAACGATCCTCTCTACACCTATGTTGATTTTCTTGAGGTTTTTTTGCATCGGTTCAAGATGCAACCCAAGCCTTTACACCATCTCATCCCTAAAGAAGTTATGAGTCATCCCACTGTCCACCATGGCTAACACTGACTTCTTATTAAGTTCAGCTTGCACATAGCAAATTTTCGTCTCATCTTGATCTTAGCTCTCCATAGATTCAGCCTCCATGAAAACATTCAAGACCTACAAGACTCCAATATATGGGTTTTCTACCTTTCCCAAAGAATTCAACTTTTGTTTCAAGGGATAATTCATGAAGTGGAAAAGTTTGTATTCTTCCAACATGTCTTTGATCTCCAACATGAGCTCTTTGAACTCCTCGATATAGGCTTGGATCTTACCAGCATGCTTAAGATCCAACAACTAATTCCTTATGATCCATGCTCAGTTCCTCAAACCAAACTGTGCCTTCAAGGTTGCCTTCATCTCTACCTAGTTTTTGATCTTGTCAATGATTTTCCTAGTTCCTAAGTCTTCCACCCGGTTCCTCCACCATATCTTAGTGGTTCCTAGCAAGAACATTGTTACAATGTTCACCTTGAATTCGTTTTAACTTCCATTCAACTACTCCAAGTACTGCTCAATGTCCCAACAAATTAGTGTTAAGAATCTTGTTATATGGCTTGGGTTCCTTTATCTTGATCGTCATCAGCATGACTGTGGAGCTCTATCCATCAGCCAAAGTTCATTTCAACAATGTGATGGTGTCATCTCGGTCCTTCAACCTCTGTGTGACTATGGAAAATGCATCCTCCGCTACCTTGGGTCTATCCTGAATGACATTTTTTAGGGTTCCAATCATCACCTCTGCAGTTTCCTGGAACTCATGAATGGATCCGTTAAACCCATGTTTCATCTTTCCTATCACAGTCTCCATTTGGCCAACCTTCTCACCATGATGGAACAATGTGTCCATCATATGCTCGATGATCCTTTCCAAGATAATGAGTCGATCCTTCATTTTGTCGGTCTTTGGCTCCCTTTCAGAGTCACTTCTGTCAACCATGGATGGCCCTCCAAGTATATTCACTTTACTTGCAAAAGGGTTCATCCAAGGCACCCAAGAGTTCATCTCAAGACTTCAAAATTATGTGATCAACTTTGTGGTTACTTTTGTGATCGGGCCTGTGACAAGTTCTGTGACAATCCTACATTCGTCAGCTTTTCCCAAGTGCTTTGTTCAGCCTCAAAAATGTGTGCTTGTCTTTCTCAAGGAGTGTGCCTAGGTATGCTCACAGTTCATGACTTCATCTGTAACTTAGCCTTGTCACAACCCACCAAATATGCGCTCAAGATGCCTCTATGATGGGTCAGTCCATCAAAAATTCACCAAAACTATGCCCAAATTGCTTCACTGAAAAAGTGTGCCCTTCCCTACCATTTTTCTAGCTATAGTAGTGTTGAAGAGCTCCAAACTCGTTCTCAAAATTTTCTCTAATACCACCTATCATTAAGATAGTGGTGAATAGCTCACCGACCCTTCTTCAAAATCTGCAACGAATCGTCTCTGATACCACCTATCACGACCCCATGGGATGCTTGATTAGATCTTGGGATCATTCACCTCCTGAGGATGTGAGAGAATGTGATGTTTCTTACTTGGTCGCTTGGCACACCAAAAATACTTTGTCTAGAATACGCCTCTTCACCTAGAGCATACCCATACTCCATTCTAGGCTATCGGCGAGTCACACTCCTACTCTAGGGAAACTCTTTCTTACTTAGACAATTGTTAACACAATGTAACACTTAGTTTTATTTAAGCATGCATCCATAAACATGAGAATCCAAGAGAACAATTACGAAACAAATAAAAGCAAACACAGAAATAGTGCGGGTAGAACAAACAGTGCCTAACAATTGGCCAAGTCTTTGTTATTGTGAAACAATTATAGTAAGAGCACTACTGACTTGGTTTACAACATGGCAGAGTCAAATCACTCACCTCACCTCACCAAGACACTCAATAAACAGATTTGTCCTACTAGACTCTTTGTTGCGATTGTCTCCACAACAACCTACGGTGCACCTCAGACGTGCCCACAACCACAGACTTGTTGTTCCTTCATTTTCGCGGGATTTCACAAAGCTAACACATATTTTGTTTCTTCCTCCACAGACCTGAGTTTCCAAACTTCCCCAAAACCTCCCAAAATGTCCAACTCTTGGCTACTTGTCTTCCATCTTGGCAACTCTACCTCGGTTCATTGCCTTAAACTTGCCTCAGACTAGCGCTCCAAAATTGTTTCTCAAAATGCTCTATGCCTTCATTTGGTTGTGTGTCCTTGCTTTTATATGGACTCTAAGGGTCACTTGTGTTAAATTTCATGTATCTTGGATGCGTCACGCCCCTTCATGAACCTACACTCAATCAACTCATCGTGACCCTCCATGGACCCGATGCACCCATCCAAACCCTCACGCCCATCAATCATTATTCTCTTGGACTGACACACCCCAGCCTTGGTCATGCACCCCTTGCGTTGTGCACTCTCATACCAATTGTTTTGAATTCGTGTGGGTGTGTCGATGGGGTCATCTAACCTCTATGGTTTGTCCATGTTGCCAAGGGCAGACAGGTCCACTCCTTGGGCATGCTCCCAAGTTGCCCCGCCCTTACCCAAACACAACCCAAGTTTTCATCAATCGTTATAAGGCAAGTAAGGTGTGTTCCCCCTTGGTGTCGCATGTCACCATTGTGTGCCCAAGGTGCTCCTTCTCATACCCAAATGTCTTTGTTTTCCCAACTAATCACTTCTTCTTTGTGCTCTTCATCTGTTTCATCATCAAATCTTCCCAAGGAGCATGCGCGCTCGGTGGGTGTCATGGGAGACCTTACATATGTGATAATATTGCAAATTAATTAACAATTTGTTGATGTCTTGATGAAAATAGTCCTCAATCCTACCTTTTTTTCCTTTCTTCTTTTTAATCTCTTGCCACACCCTTGAAGAAGGTTCCACAATGACTAAATTTAAATCAAAAATCAAATGTCCAGTATTGAGAGCTGTGCCAAATCCTTATCAGAATCATAATTTTCATATTCATATATTCTCTTCATCCCCCTTGAAGAGACTTCATTTATAACTATCATTAGCAACATATTCATTAATTATCTTCTTTATCCTTATTCATCACTTTTGAGCCAATAATGTTCTCTATTTCTAAAACTAGAAAGTTTTGATTTATGTTATTCTAGTTTTTTACATTCTTTAGATTATGTGATTCACATTCTTACATCTTTTTAATATAAGTTTGTCTTTTATTCCTTGTTGAAAAGAAGCTTGCATAATTTTTATTATTATTATATCATTCACTTTTACATTACACACTTTATTTTTCCATTTCATTGTATTTTGTTAACGTCACATTATCTTACACATTTTATCCATAATATGTTATATGTACCTAACTACTCTCGAAGCCATGAAAAGAGTATCCCAATACACCACTCAAACAAACTTCAAAACACTTTTTTTAAATAATAAATAAATGACTTGGTTAGGTTGTCTCATGACTTTTAATGTTTTTATGAAAAAAACATAAAACTATTTTCTCTTCTTGCTTGGATACACTTTAAATGTGCCCATCTATCATGTATTTATAGTGTTTATGAATTCACTTATAAGGCCGAATTGTAAAATTGGTTGGGTTGACCTGTATTTTATGGTTGGGCCAACCTGATACAATATTTCACATCTCCTCATTCCTATGAAGTTAGAGGGATTTCCATATACCACTGGAAAGGTCTTGAAATAAAATTTTCAACCATATATCATATTCTCCCATTTGAGCTAGGTCTTTATAGTAAAAATAGCTTGAAAGATAGGGTATCCAAACTGAGCATCAATAATCTAAAAAAATTATTTCCAACAATATCCATCTTGCAATATTTATCTTGGACATTTGTAGTCTCCCATATCTTTGACATCAATGACAACAATATTTCCAACAATCTCCCCTTTTGTGATTGATGGCAACCCTTAGTCAATTTTATAATACTCCCCTTGTTTGCAATTTCTTCCTTTGTCTGCAACTTCTCCCCCTTTGACATCAATGGAAAAGGGGTGCTCCCCTTGAGCTTGTGTTTCCCTTTACTGATGAGATGAGAGGGATATCACTCCAATCTTTTGGCTAAAATATTTAAATGTGTCTCTGGGAAGGGGTTTAGTAAAAATATTTGCAACCTGTTCTTTGGTGGAAATGTATTCCATCTTGAGACTTTGCTCGGCCACCTATTCTCTTTGGAAGTGGTACTTGATTGGAATATGCTTCGCCTATGAGTGCATAACATGATTCTTTGAAATGTTGATTCCACTTGTGTTTTTGAAGATGATTGAGATTGGTTGATCATATTCTACCTTGATATCATTCATTGTCTACTTCATCTAGAGAACTTGTGTGCAACATGTTGTTGCTCCAATATATTCGACTTCTATTGTGGATAGAAAGATTGAAGTTTGCTTCTTGCTCAACCATGATACTAGACAATTTCCTAGAAATATTGTTCCTCCACTGGTAGTTTTCTTTTCATTAGTACTTCCTGCCAAAACTACATTTGTATATGTTGTTAGAGTGAAGTCCTTACTTTTTAAATACCCCAAGCCAAAGTCCAATGAGATTTTCAAATATCTCAATATTATTTTCACTACTTGCACATGTGTCTCCTTTGGTGCATATTGAAATCTTCCAACCAATCCTACTACTTGCATGATGTATGGCCTTGATTATGTCACATATAGTGGGTTTCCAATAATTGACTTGTAGAGTGTTTGATTTGCTTATGGAGATTCATCATCTTTTCTCAACTTACATCCTATGATCATGGGTGTAATGATAGGTGCACAGACTTCCATTCTGAATTTCTTCAACATTTCCTTGATATATTTGGTTTGAGAAATGAATATGTCTTTGTTGGATTGAGACATTTACAACCCTAGAAATAATGACAATTATGCAAGCATGGACATCTCAAATTCTTTTTGCACTTCTTCTACAAACTTTTGGCTCATTCTATCAACATTTCTTCCAAATATGATATCCTCCACATAAGCCACAATGATTAACATATTTTCATTGTTTGTTTTGATGTAAAGTTTGTTGTATGCGGCTCCTCTTTTGAAACCTTGTTGTTGTAGGTATTTTTCAAGTCTTGAATACCACGATCGAGGAGCTTTCTTTAGTCCATAGAGTGTTTTCTTCAGTCTACATACATGATATATGTTTTATGACAATTAAAATTATTCTGGTTGTTCAATATATACTTCTTCTTGTAAATTTCCATTTAGAAGGGTTGACTTGACATCCATTTTATATACTTTGAAGTTCTTGAAATACACAAATTCTAAAAATATTTTGATTTCTTCTAATCTTGCAACTGGAGCAAAGGTTTCTTCAAATTCAATACCCTCAACTTGAGCATACCCTTTATAGACCAATCTTTCTTTATTTCTTACTACTTGTCCATCTTCATCCAATTTGTTTCTTAAGACCCATTTCGTGTCAATCACATTCTTATATTTTGGTATGGACATGATTTCCCATGTCTCATTCTTATCCAGGTGGATATCAGTGGCCACCCACCTTTTCCAACTGACTCAAAACAATTTTTTGGCAATTTTGGTAATTTACTATTTTTAGCAGTTTTTAACTTCCGGGGCCATTTTGAGGCCCTAAACGAAGTTTTTGGGAAAATGGGGAGCAATACAAAAATTCCTTCGATATTTCCTCCAAAATGAATCTCCTCAAAAATACCTTTCCAACGGGCTATCATGCACCTAAAACGGAGATCGTATGCAAAAGTTACGACCCCGGGAAGTTGATATACTAACTTACCCAAACGGGGCCCACATGACTTTTGGCGCTTCATCTCCCAAACGGGGCCCACATGACTTTTGGCGCTTCATCTCCCAGGGTTTGGCACTTCATCTCCTAGGGTACAGGGCGCGTGATACGGGAAAAATATATTTTTAAAATTCTAATATATTTTTAATATTAAATTTACAGTGGTCATTTTTATAGTAAAAAAATTGGATTTCAAATCAGATTCATAGTATTCTTAATATTATTATTAGGGGTTGGATAGTTGTTTTATAAAATGGTTTTTTTTTATCAGAATTCGGTTATATAAATTTATACGAATTAATATTTTTTGTGATTCAGAATTTATTTCTGAAAGCAGAAATGGATTTAGCATGCTGAAAAATTCTTAGGCTTTTGAATTTTATAAAAATAATCACTTAAATCTATTAATCCAATAATTTCTAACAAGATTTCAAGAAAAATTCTTCATTTAGTAAAATCTTTAGCCTAATATTACTGTATTATTTTTAATTAATTAATTTTTTTTAAATTTATAAAATCTAATAGTTTTTAGTTTTCATTTTAGGTTTTTGGTACTCTTAAACTTTTTAGGGTTTTTCTATTCTCTGACTTTAATATTATTAATATTACTAAATTAATAATTTCTTAATATCATTATAGAGTTTCCTTTAGCTTTTTAGGTTTTTAGTATTTAGAGTTTTTCTATTCTCTAACTTTAATATTACTAAATTAATAATTTCTTAATATCATTATGTATTATTCTTTAAATATTATTAATAAGAAAATTATTAATAATATTTTAATATTAGTACTAATTTATTATGTAATATTCTTAAAAACTATCGATAATACCATTATTAATTCATAGTACTATTGTTTTAGATTATTAATAATACTATTATAATACTATTACTAGTATTCCATAATAGTACTATATTATAGTATTATTCTATTATTATTAATTAAGTATATATTATTTTTTATTTGGGTTTCTAAGGTTTTAAAGATATTTTTTAATTTTATAGTGTAGTATTCCTAAGTTTTTTTTTTTTTTTTTTTTTAAAAGCTTTTTTAAGTTTCTGATATTCTTTTTCTTAGCCTAGAGTTCTCTTATCGTATATGCTCTTTGATGTAGATATTAAGCTAGTGTTTTCTTATTAGAAAAAATTAATGGTATTATTGTTTTTATTTAATTATTAACTAAAAGATTAAAATATAATATTTTAAAAAGTTGAAAAATATTTATATAAGTTTAATACATATATATTTCAAACTTTAAAATATAATATTTTAAAAAGTTGAAAAATATTTGTATAAGTTTAATACATATATATTTCAAACTATTGTAAAATCATAGTAAAATTGTTTTATGTAAAGCAATTAATTAATTGAAAGTCAAACGAATTTAACTCTAACCAATTACAATATAACATGGGTCTCAATATATATAAAAAACATCAAAATAAAACGAATTGTTTATCTAATTTTGAATTGGTTTTGTTACCCCCCATGCCTAGGGGTAACCAAAGGAGATAATGTCTCATGGACCACCATGAAGATAGTGATCATGATGACAATGATGTTCAACATGTCCACCCATGCAACCCAACAACCCCCCTCAGATGCCTCTTTTACTTTGGATCAACAAAGCTCATCACGGTCTTTGGGAGATGGTAAGCCACCGTCACCATGAGGTATATTATTTCTTCCTTCATATAGAGTGTTGTGCTTAATATACTAGGCATGTGAATGAGGATCATTGGTTGAAGTTGGATAATGGATCATAAGCTCAAGAAGTTATGTTTGTTTCTTTGTTTCACCTTGGTGGCCAACCTTTGTATCATAGTCATATGTTGTCGCCCCCAAGGAAAAGTGGTACGATTGGGGTCTCTCACAAGGGTAACATTATGTTTCCTTGCTATACTTAACACTTACCATCTTGGAGCATGCTATCATGTATTAAACTTTGGTAATGGGTCATAGTTCATTCTCTCATGAGAAGAGGGGATAAAGGCCCAAAGATTGATTGCAACTTCTAGAAAATTAATAAAGAAAGAGATAATAACAAGGAATCTCAAAATCCAATCCATACTTGAGCTCTACCCTTTTCGTGTTCGCCCCAGTCCCAAAGAAATGATGCTATAGCTTGAAACTTTATAATGGGAACTTGCAAATATAACAAAAGAACAATAAAAGGTAGATTAAGGGTTGGAAAAACGTAGCACTTAGAAAGTGGTAACTCAAGAGCAAGCACACCCTCCACAAAGACGCTTATAGAAATGGACCAAACGACTCCATAAGCCATGAAGTAAGCCCAACACATTTCACCATCACAATTACTCTTGAAGGGTTATTTTTTTTCCTGCTTCCCCCGGGACATATCTCTCTACTTGGGCCTTTTCTTTCATGTTTTGGTTGGCACACCTAATAGGGTCTAATGATGGTCCCCCCATATTCAAACTTGTCAACTTACATAAGGTCTTGAGCTAATGTGAAATTTGAAGGGAATACTTGATGTGAATTGTCTATGTGGCTTCTATCTTAAGTGACAACTTACTCTGTATGATCTAAGGGCTCTTATACCTTGTGAACATTGGTTTTACTTGATTCCATGCTTTGATTTGATTTGGATGCACCTGACATGGTTCTTTGAATGATGTCTCATGCTTTCACCCATGACATTGTTCTTTTATTGTAGTATATGACACGTGTGATGAAGAGTGTTGAGTCGTTGGATGATTTGACACGCTCAGAAACAATATCTCACATATTCTAGACCTTAGATGATAGACAAATGGACTTGTATTTGTTATATATGGTCGTGGTGGCACACAAATGGGCAAGAAGCTCGCACCCTTGCACTGTACCCCGGGGATTATTATGCATTGGATGGAAGACATTGCATTGGTGGATGGTTGGATGCCATGCAGAGATGAAATACATTTCTCTCCACCTTGGATGTTATCCTCCTCAGCTTGGATGCTAGCCCTTTTTTATGATGACATCACACACTAGGGCTTGATGATGTTGGGGTTTTCTACCACTTTGACACCACATGATGACTTGAGATGTGATGCGGCATTTGACCATGGTCTTCCACCTCACTTGTGATGCTTGAAGATGACATGTGGCCTTTGGAGGCCCTCTTCACCCCTCTGAGGGGTTGATGTCACCACATGTGTGACCCCATGATGTATCATTTTCATGTTTAATCATTGTAGAGGCTATTTTGAGGGGTCAGCCCCACTTTTAGCATGGATCATTGTTGTTTTACTCAATTATGTGAACAAATAAGTGCTAGGGTTACCTTATAAATAAGGTGACGCAGTAAGAAAAAATTCGCGACCACACTACCTCCACCTTGTCGCTCTCTCCTGCTCTCAGGATCGATCAAAATCCCCTTTCTGGTGAGCCGAAGCGGCTCTTTAGATTCTTGAGTGGAATCTCTGCTCAATTACCCAATCCACAGGTCCTTTTTCTTCACGCGTTGGCCCCTCCTAGCTTAGCTCCCACCATATGACCACTGCCTCCGCAACCGTGGCCTTACCTCTTTTCCGACGTTACTCCTATCGGAGTTTCGGGGTTTCAAATGTCGTAAGTCACAAGTCCTCAGGACTCGCGATTCTCCGATCCCCGATATGCGCCTTTCTCGAGCTTTAGCCCCTTCCGGCTACACAATGGTCCATGCGACCTACTACCATATGACCGCAATCATACACTCCTGTCGGGGTTTCGGAGTTTTCGATGTTGTTGTGCAGTCGTTCTCTGGATCCGCGATCCTCCGATTTCCGACACGCTCTAGCCCTCCCGGCTAAGCCCTGGCCAATGTGACCTCTATCCTGTGACCACAACCTTATCCCGTCGGGGCTACGAGGTTCGCGAGTTCGAAATGCACGAACTCCTTGCTCCCGGGATCTCCGATATCCCAATGACTCCACCTCTGATCGGGACTTCTCCTCCTGGATTACGAGATTAACTCCCTCGCAGCTTCCGCCGATCCAATGACTGTCGGTGATCTGATCCCAGATCTGACGGCTCAGATCAATTCTTCTTGTGCGCACCTCCTCCAGAGGTTAAACCTTGCGCACCTTATCCCGATCCAACGGCCGACGGGATTTCTGTATGAGATCCGATGGCTGTCGGTCTCCTCCTTCTATAAGCTCCTCCTGAGCTCCTCCTGGACGTAGATCGATGGTCCAAATCCGTTCTCCTGCTGATTTGACGGCTGACGCTGCTCCTCCTGAGCTTACGCACTTCCTTCCCAGCCTTGGGAGAATTTCAATCTTTCAAAGGCCTCGACCTTTACTTCTTTTTTCCTCCGCAAACTCCTTGCAACTCGACTATGTGCGTAGAAGCACTCTCTCTCCTGAGCTTACTTTCTTCGAATCCTCTGAGGATTCTTCGACTCCTGCACTCCTTACAGAGTCTCCTCATGCACACATTGGTGTTGTCCCTCCTAAGCTTCTACAAACGCTCAGACTCCTACTGAATTTTGTCTCTCAACTGCCTTCTCTCACAGATGGAGAATAAACTGCCTTCCTGGCTTTTTGTTTGCTCAAGCAACCTCTTGCTGAGCCTTTTGGGTATTCAGTAACCCAGTGAAGATCCTTCAATGGACTCTTCCTTTGAATTACAGAACTCAAAGAGTTCTCTTCTATCATGTGCTTGCCTGCCCACTGACTCGATGCCCTCCTGGTAGAGTTTCCTTCTCTCTACGTGCCTACGCACCTGCTCAATGCCCACCTGGCAGAGCCTTCCAGAGTCCTCAGTGATTTTGCTTCTCCTTCCAACTCTCAGCAGAGTTCTTCCTCCAGCACTTCGTGCTTATGCTCAATGCCCACCTGGCAGAGCTCCACAGAACTTACAGCAAAGTTATGTATGCAACTGTGTTTCAACTACACAGCCTTGCCTCCAAGGTGTTCAGCAACCTTGAGGTCTTCACTCCTCTGAGTTAATGATCTCAGCTTCTGTGCCACAGCACGTCTTTGTCTGAACCCACAGTATTCAAAAGTGCATCCTCAGTGCACCGGTATTCAGAGATCGCAGTACTCTGTCATGCCCTCCTGGCATGAAACCTCAAAGACCTTCACCTGAATCACACAAACTCCCTGCAAATGCACAACTACAGCATACATTCACAATATGAAGAACACATACAGACATCCACATAACACAGAACTCATGCAAGAAAAATTGTTGTTTGTATTAAAAATGGCAAAATGCATGTATCTTTACAATGGTGTTCCTAAGCTCTCTCTGGCTCTTCTCTTCTCTACCACCTATCTAACTCGTCTCTCTCTAAATGAGATCTAAAAATCTCTTTTACCTGAGGGGATCTTAGCGCTTCTTTCCAGGTCTACCTACTCTATTCAATTACAATAAATGGTTGTCTAGTCCAGCATCTGGATCTAGATCTCAACCGACCTAGCATTAAAGCCGATCCTATCTACAGCCTGCGCAAAGGCACGGCTTCCATGGCTCACCAGCCTAAAACATTTAATTACATTCATTTCAAATTTAAATGAGGACTGCGCCTCTCTTTAATGCGCGATTTGAATTCGCTGGCGTGGTTGCTGGCTCGCTGGCTGACGTGGAGAGATGCTCCTACATCAAACTCCTCAGCTGCAAAATCATGAGCTCCTGCTCATGTGCTTCCCCTCTGAGCTGTTGGAAATCCTCCTAGATCCCAAACAAATATCTGGAGCTTCCCATCTACTCCATTCGGCTGCTACTGCTGCTACTGCGCCGCTGCTGCTGCTGCTCTTCTGCTCAGCCTTTCCCTGCTGGCAGTGTCTGCTGACCCCAACATCAGCCTTCTGATCTCTTCTATTACTTCGTCCAGCGGCTCCAATGGTTGTCTCTGTTGTTGCAGTCTCCTCAGCTGCAAAAATTTTTGGCACATGGGTAGATTCTCAGGATCTCCCATGCCATCTTCTACATCTTCATCGGTGGCCTCAAGTTGCCACTCTGCTGCAGACTTCAGCTCTGCAGTCTCTCTTCGACTGACTTGTTGTTCAGTCACCTTCTCTGACAGCTCAACTTCTGTCAGTTCCCTTGCTGGCCCTGGATTGTTCAGCCAATCCTCAAGCATCTCTAGCTCCATCTCCCATGGAGTGATAACTTTACCTGCCTGCTCCTTGGCTTCCTTTGTTGCTAGCTCCAATGCTACAGCTCTTTCAGCTTCCTGGATGAATATGTTGAGACACTCCTCAGAATGCTCGTTCTCTTCTTTCGTTTCTGCTTGGGCGGTCTTTGTCGTCTGCTCTAATTCTTCTTGGACAGTCACGGTCGACTGTTCCTCTATTTCTGTTGTTGCATCATCTGCACCACATTTTTTCACCTCCTCCTGGGCACATGGTAGGAATATCCCAATACCCCCAATCATTAGAATATCATCCTGATCTTCTTCCTCTGTCAGCTGCACCTGCTGATCCAAATTCTCCTGCTCTGTCAGCTCCCCTGGCTGAACCCAACTCACTCCTGAGTTTATGAGACCCACAGATAGTCTCATGTGCTCATCCCTGCCCACCTGGCAATATGGGATGTCTCTGATGCCCTCCCGGTAGACCATGAGATCAACCGATCCCATCTTCATCAGCAACCCCCGCTGAATTGAACTCACCTCCGAGTCCATGAGACCTTCAGATGGTCCCAAATTTTCATCTCTGCCCACCTGGCAGTTTAAGATGCTTTTGTTTCCCTCCTGGCAATCTTCGAGATGTCGCAGCGATCTCTGATCATTGCCCAGCTGGCAATGTGAAATTCCCTGGCTGCCCTCCTAACAGTCCGTGAGATCCTCAGCTGATCTCAACTCATTGACCTCCTGGCAATCTGGAATTTCGTCTTCTCTACCCTCCTAGCAGTCCTTGAGATCCTCAGTTGATCCCAATTTATCTTCTTCATTATCATCGATACCTCTCCCAGTCTCTGGCTCACAGTGATAATTCATCTTTTCTTCTGTGGCCTTGAGGTCTTTAGCATACCTCAACCATCTCTTCAACAGCATGCATTGTCTCATGACCATCAGCTGCTTGACTGGCCATTTAGCCTTTGCCTTCTCCATGGGCAATTCACGCATTCGTCTCATCCTCCTATCCTGCCGCATCTGTAGTTTGAACTCCTCCATGTCTGCCTTTAATTCATAGAGTTCTCTAGTCATTTCTTTGTCAAATTCCACAAGCTTTTCTGCCTTGCTTTTCTTCCTCCCAACGTGCCTATGGTCTTCAGTAACCATGGTGTTGTGTCTATCTGCCTCCCTGACATATCTGTTGATGTCACTCTGCATCTTGAGTTTGTCCATCTTCATCTTACAGTCTCCCTGACTGTCTTCTCGACTGCTACCTACCTGCAAACAATCATCACAGAGCCCTCAGCACTCTGTCTTCTTCCTGCTCCTCTGTCTGCAATATACAAATAGATTCCCGCTCTGATACCACTTGATGCAGTAAGAAAAAATTCACGACCACACTACCTCCACCTTGTCGCGCTCTCCTACTCTCTGGATATATAAAAATCCCCTTTCTGGTGAGCCGAAGCGGCTCTTTAGATTCCTGAGTGGAATCTCTGCTCAATTACCCGATCCACAAGTCCTTTTTCTTCACGCGCTGGCCCCTCCTAGCTCATCTCCCACCATATGACCACTGCCTCTGCAACCGTGGCCTTACCTCCTTTCCGAGGTTACTCCTATCGGAGTTTCGGGGTTTCAAATGTCGTAAGTCACAAGTCCTCAGGACTCGCGATTCTCTGATCCCCGATATGCGCCTTTCCCGAGCTTTAGCCCCTTTCGGCTACACAATGGTCCATGCGACCTACTACCATATGACCGCAATCATACACTCATGTCGGGGTTTCAGACTTTTCGATGTCATTGTGCAGTTGTTCTCTGGATCTGCGATCCTCCGATTTTTGACGCGCTCTAGCCCTCCCGACTAAGCACTGACCAATGTGACCTCTATCTTGTGACCACAACCTTATCCCGTTGGGGCTACGGGGTTCGCGAGTTCGAAATGCATGAACTCCTTGCTCCCGGGATCTCCGTTATCCTGATAGCCGATATCCCAATGACTCCACCTCTGATCGGGACTTCTCCTCCTGGATTACGAGATTAACTCCCTCGCAACTTCTACCGATCCAATGACTATCGGTGATCTGATCCCAGATCTGACGGCTCAGATCAATTCTTCTTGTGCACACCTCCTCTAGAGGTTAAACCTTGCGCACCTTATCCCGATCCAACGGCCGATGGGATTTCTATATGAGATCCGACGACTGTCGGTCTCCTCCTTCTGTAAGCTCCTCCTGAGCTCCTCCTGGACGTAGATCGATGGTCCAAATCCGTTCTCCTGCCGATTTGATGGTTGACGCTGCTCCTCCTGAGCTTATGCACTTCCTTCCCATCCTTGGGAGAATTTCAATCTTTCAAAGGCCTCGACCTTTACTTCTTTTCTCCTCCGCAAACTCCTTGCAGCTCGACTTTGTGCATAGAAGCACTCTCTCTCCTGAGCTTACTTTCTTCGAATCCTCCGAGGATTCTTCGACTCCTGCACTCCTTGCAGAGTCTCCTCATGCACACGCTGGTGTTGTCCCTCCTGAGCTTCTACAAACGCTCAGACTCCTACTGGATTTTGTCTCTCAACTTCCTTCTCCCACAGATGGAGAATAAAATGCCTTCCTGACTTTCTGTTTGCTCAAGCAACCTCTTGCTAAGCCTTCTGGGTATTCAGTAACCCAGTGAAGATCCTTCAATGGACTCTTCCTTTGAATTACAGAATTCAAAGAGTTCTCTTCTATCATGTGCATGCCTGCACACTGACTCGATGCCCTCCTGGCAGAGTTTCCTTCTCTCTACGTGCCTACGCACCTGCTCAATGCCCACCTGGCAGAGCCTTCCAGACTCCTCAGTGATTCTGCGTCTCCTTCCAACTCTCAGCAGAGTTCTTCCTCCAGCACTTTGTGCTTATGCTCAATGCCCACCTTGCAGAGCTCCACAGAACTTACAGCAAAGTTTTGTCCGCAACTATGTTTCAACTACACAGCCTTGCCTCCAAGGTGTTTAGCAACCTTGAGGTCTTCACTCCTATGAGTTAATGATCTCAGCTTCTGTGCCGCAGCACGTCTTTGTCTGAACCCGCAGTATTCAGAAGTGCATCCTCAGTGCACCGGTATTCAGAGACCGCGGTACTCTGTCACGCCCTCCTGGCATGAAACCTCAAAGACCTTCACCTGAATCACACAAACTCCCAGCAAATGCACAACTACAGCATACATTCACAATATGAAGAACACATACAGACATCCACATAACACAGAACTCATGTAGGAAAAACTGTTGTTTGTATTAAAAATGGCAAAATGCATGTATCTTTACAATGGTGTTCCTGAGCTCTCTCTAGCTCTTCTCTTCTCTACCAAGTATCTAACTCGTCTCTCTCTAATTGAGATCTGAAAATCTCTTTTACCTGAGGGGCTCTTAGTGCTTCTCTCCAGGTCTACCTACTCTATTCAATTACAATAAATGGTTGTCTAGTCCAGCATCTGGATCTAGATCTCAGCCGACCTAGCATTAAATTCGATCCTATCTACAGCCTGTGCAAAGGCACGGCTTCCATGGCTCGCCAGCCT
Source organism: Picea engelmannii (assembly GCA_009831015.1). Lineage (NCBI taxonomy): Eukaryota > Viridiplantae > Streptophyta > Pinopsida > Pinales > Pinaceae > Picea > Picea engelmannii. The sequence continues at coordinate 77,992 of ML825070.1, read as the reverse complement.
AAAACATTTAATTACATTCATTTCAAATTTAAATGAGGATTGCGCCTCTCTTTAATGCACGATTTGAATTCGTTGGTGTGGCTGCTGGCTGGCTGGCTGACGTGGAGAGATGCTCCTGCATCATAAGGCTAGCGCTCAACTTCATTTTCCATCATCGCAACTCCTCACACAAGTGGGAGAGCTACTCTAGAAAATTTTTCTCTATCGTCTTTTTGTCTCTTGGAATCTATGCGCACCTCTTTGAGTGATTTTGGATGGATGTTTCTCTTGTTGATTGTGACTTCTTCATGGATGAGGGTTTCCTCGTGCTAATGCACCTTGTTTGTAAGTGTTTACTTTGAATGCATGTGGTATTTCTTGGTTTATCTTGGCAATTTGCTCTATTAGATTGATAATTTTTCATGTTATTTTCACCTTAACTTGTTGGAGCATTTAATATTTTCTCTAAGGGTTAGGATTGGCTATTCCATTAGGGTTTATCTTAGCTAGAGTTTGATTCTAGGGGTTATGAGAGGCTATCCCCCTAGGTTCAAGACCTATTTCAATACTTCATCTGAGCTAAATGTACTAGAGAAAGTGGGACGACACCTAGGGTTTATGAATGGATAAACCTTAGTAGTCTTTCTTTGAAGTTTGACTTGGTTCTATAAGGGGATATCTCTAGTCTCAAACCTTCACCTTTTCTCTTGCTTGGCCTCCTTGAATGCATTGTCTTGAATCCATTTTCCCTAGGAAAGTAAAATGACACTAGTCTAGTTGATTGCAAGTGATGGTTGAAACCCTAGTTAAATTAAATGCATACTCTCTCTCAAAATTGTTTCTTAAATTGCATTTATGACATCATTAGCAAGTTTATTCTACCCTAACTCTTTGAATAATCATTAGTTTACTTATTGGTGTCATAAATTGTTTGCTACAACCATTAGGGCCACAGATTTTGCTACAAATTTACTTAATATTGTGGCAAAACTTGCCTAGAAATTTTTTTTAGCAATCGAATATTGTTTCTCTTGTTTCAAGCTAAATTTAGAAAACCAATTGCTAATTTCTAGGTTATATTTCTTGTTGTTGTTATAAATATTTTTTTGTTGATATAAACTAGATGACTGTTGTGAATTTACAACAGCAATAGGTTTTATTTGTCATCTAATGTCTAGAGGTTATTATTATGATACATAACTTAGTAATTGATGATTTTATGCATTGAAGAGTTTGTTGTCTCGAGGCTGCCCAATTACCTTGTTCAAACCAATTTGTCCCTTCACTTTTCCTAGACCTAGTTTGACCATCTAAGTGACCAAGATAGGGGGATATATGCTTGGCTAATCTTGCTATTTGATCCCTTGAAGTCACTAGGAAAACCTCCCTTGTATAGGACTTCTTTTATTCACTAAAATGAGACAAATATCTATTTAAATGATAGTGATAAATATTTCCAATTATTACACAAGATCATATGGAGGAGTTGCACAAATACAAATCCTATAATAACATATTTAACTTTGAAAAATGAATACCAAGAACAAAACAAAACATCTAAATAAAACACAACCATTACTTTTCACAAAGTGAAAAAAAAAAACTATTTCTTAAAATAAAAAATACAAACTCTACAATAACCTAAAAATGGTTTACTACACAAACACACTATAATTATACAACAAAGAAAAAGTGACAAAAACATATTATTGATTATTTATATTAAAGTGAGTTACTACATCCACGATAATTCATTTGAAGGTAAGGTTTAAGTAACCTGCAAACCATGAGTGTATATATTGCATTGAACGCATTGTCCAATGTTTAGATGAATATTATAGGGTATTCAAATCATTTTATTTTTGGTTAACTTGGTTTTTTCAATACATAACAAAAGTGACAGAAACATAATGTTATTTATTAGTCTCGAATATAGCTGTAGATTTTTGGTCAAACATAGTTGAAGTTATTTTGTAAAATAAAATTTCTACGTTTCATAAAGTTTTTATTTTTTTATTAAAATGAATTTTTTAAATTTAAAAATCTGTGATTTTTATTTTGTGATTAGTCAGAAAAGTAGATGTAACTAAATACTCCTGGTTGGATGTGATATTTTTTAAAAAAATTAATAAAAAATAATAAAAAAATTGAAAAAACCCAAAATTAATACACTTTGGAAAATCCAAAAAAAATTGGGCGATATAAATGACTTGATGATGATGATTAAAGTCCACTAAAACCTAATTGGTCTATGGGACCTTAAGAGGGCAAGTGATTACTTGTGATCCTTTAGAATTTTGTTTCTGTGCTAGAAAAGCATTAAGAGAAGCTTTCCAAGATCACCATTCTTTTGTTGAGTTAAGAGAATAGGAATGTTGGTAGTGTGATAAATATTTTGAAAATAAAATCTAATATGGGTATAGGCTTGACAATCTAAGAGAAAGTGTTTTTCATCTTCAACCTTCATTTCAACATCAAAATTGAAGATGAAAAACACCAATACAAAATTTGTGAGATTATCATTAAAAACCGTCATTTCAACATCTCTTCCAAAACTCTTACATCAAAATAAGTTAGATTTGAATAAAACGTTCACACCCCGTGGTATATTTTCTAACTCTAAGTTTTGTCGTGCTGAAATTCAATTTCTATAATAAATATTGTGAACTAAACATTTGAACTCGACTATTTCACTGTGTTCAATGAGCTAAAGTTTTCTATCAATTCCATGCACAAACTATCCCCTGATTTTGCCACTTATTTCCCCAAAATTATCTCCTGTAATCTCACACCCAACGATATATTTTCTACTTCATTCAATTTCTACTGTAAATAGTGTAAAACATTGCATTAGTGGTCTGTCCAAAATGAAATAAGATTCATTAGCATCTCTGAACTAATTTTACCATTTCCCAAAATGTGGTGCAACTTCCCTACTCCTGTGCTAAGTGTCTGGCGTACATGGTGTTGAAAATATTAAAGTGTTGAAAATATTAGAACATTACCTAACTACGTGTTGAAAATATTAGAACATTGCCTAACTATGTGTCTCTCGTACCGGGCTACTCTTGTGCCTTTTACCTACTATTTCCATCGTATGTGATCCATACGATATCTTTTTAAGACAAGGATATGGATCACATACGATATCTTTTTAAGACAAGGAAAGAATCACATGCACCCATGACTATTAGTTTTGGAAATAGTCACGACAAAAGCTATAGATTTTAAGATTCATAGGAATAACTTTAACCTGGAAATTATAAAAGTGCACTCAAATTACTTCAAAGCTTTAAGCTGTCCATTTTTAAGAATAACTTTAACCTGAAAATTGTCCATTTTTTAAGAATAACTTTAACCTGAAAATTATAAAAGCACATTCAATTATTTAAAAAAATAAATAAATAAATTTATTAATGGTTTATCAAATTTAAAACTTTTAACAATCATTCTTGAAGTTTTTTCACATTTACATGTATTGTTTCATTTATCCTTAAAACTTATATTCCATCGTTAAAATAATCTACCTTAACTCATTTTTGGATGATCATTGCTTTCATCATGTAAAAGATGTTTTTATCCAGTAATACATTTTCTCTAAATCATTAAAATATTAAAAAAATGTTTTTATCCAGTAATTCATTTTCTCTAAATCATTAAAATATTAAGTAGGAGAACCAAAAATAAATAAAAATATCTAATGTTTTAATAGAAATTTATATTTTACTTATAATTATTTTAATATACATTTAATAAGCAAAAATATTTCTTTCATTTAATTTGAATTAATTATTACTATTAATGCTTTTGGTATATGAGGAAGTAAAATTAATCCATAATGCATTACATTTTAGATAATATTAATTGATTTGTT
>ML825070.1:14249-66200 GCA_009831015.1 Picea engelmannii | reverse complement strand
TGGTCCATAAAAGTTCATGTCACTTGAATGAAGGCCAAAGAGGAACATTGTACCATAGTCTTTGCTTCCACTATCTTCAAGATGGACCATATATGCTTATTACACAATGTATATATAGACCATATATGCTTATTACACAATGTATATATAGACCATATATGCTTATTACACAATGTCTGTATATATATATGTTTTGGAGATTTCATGCACTTTCATTATCAAAAAATCAATTTTTTTGTGCCATGCTACATTGAAATATTTGCCATGAAGAAATTTTGTAGCTAATGCCCAAGCATGCATTCAATTGCATCTCACTTCGTTTGTCTTTTGTTATATACAATATCTATGTTCCAATAACATCACAACCAAATTAAAATTGGCAAATTTGAATGTACTCATTCTACTTCACACCGTCTAAGTTGCATCAAACCGTCTAATCGCACACTATTATTTTCAAATGGAATTTATTTCTTCCTTCTTTTTTTTCCTGCTAACAACAAAAAAAATATTGTCACCTGGTAAGCCTTACAACACATTCAAAATGGTTTGTAACAAGTTGAAAATGCCTCAACAACCAAAATTAATTAAAATTCAAATGGCAACGTTCTACTCTAGTTTTCAACTATAATTTCCTATCAATTTCACAAAATTGAATGTAGTCATACTACAACATTGGAATACTAATGTACTCATACCTCAACATTGGAATTTTTCTACCTTATTAAGAGTCCTCAATTAAATTGCATTTCACCATCTTTCCAATTTCAAACAAGTTCGACAGGAACTTGGCCATTTTTAATGAACATTATAGATTTACTTTAATATATGTTTATCATTATTAAGCAAACTTTCATTTTATTGCAAGTACGTAAAGTAGTGGCCTATCAAGCTTTAATTCTTTTGTAGACATAGTACCTGGATGGTAGTAAAGACCATACATACCATAATAATTTTTAATCACAATCTCAACTTTTTGTCATATAAAAAAGAAATTAATCTTAAAAACGTTTCTTTGATTTTCTCCATCCTTATTAAATCTACATTTAATTGTATTGATGTTGTTTAACATGTGTTTCCCACTTACCTCGCCATCCTTATTACATCTGCAGTTAAATTTATCTAACTCGGCAGGACTGCGTTGCCATGCAACCCTTGTTAATGATAGCATTTGGTAGAGCTCCAGTGAAGAGTATTTCTCTAATATAAAATATTGTATATTAAAGAGTGTATTTCTTATAGTTTAAGTGGATATGTTATTATAATGTAATAAATTAAATTAAATTGAAATTTTTAAAAATTTATAAAATAATTTATTATAGTAAAAATTAAAAAAATCATAAATTTATAGGATAATTTGAATAGATATAAAGATTAAAAATGTAATTTTTTTAAAATAATATGTTGAATATATTTATATGTGATTAATAAAATATGAAAAAATAAATAAATGATAAAAACATATAAATTACAATTTTTATTTCTTTCCATATTTATTAAATTCAAATTCAAATAAATATATTTAAGGAAAACTGGATCCCTCTGATTTAAGAGAGATCCACGAGATACATTACATTTAAACTTAAAAAACCTTACCCTCCCTTAAAAACATCCTTGAATAAAATTAAACTAAATTATTAAATTAAAATTTATTTTCATTACATTAATAACAATATATAAATTAATATGAATATTATTAATAACTTCTTAATTATCATTGCATTAACAAAAACTACTTTTTAAAAATTGTATTAAAACAATTAAAAATACATTTTAATGATATTAAAATTATAATTGATAAAAACATTATGTCTTTACATTAATACAATTAATAAAGTAAATTAAATTAAATTATAAATTATAATAAAAATTTTATCATCACATTAAATTAACATTTAATACAATTAATAATATAATGTAATTAATAAATTATTGAAACTCTAAAATTCTTTAAATTGAAAACACTTCTAGTTTTTAGAGCCTATCCTAAGTGATTCACTTTCCGCTAATGCACTATTTATTTACGCTCTTCAGATTTGTCTTTACTTAAGTTTAAATGTTTTGATAATGGGTCTTTATATAGACTCGAAATGTCAACCTCTAATAATCAATACTATAAATCCTCGAATCCTCAAAAATCTATATTAATTAAATATATTTAATAAAAAATAATTAATAATTTAAATATTATCAAAACTTTTAAAATTAAAAGTAATAATAATAACCATATTTGACTCTCTTTTTTCCAAGAAAAAATTACTCAATATTATAAAAGATTTATAATGTCATTTACAATCCTAGCTCAGCCGAGCTTGTTACCAGTGATTCTGTTCAAGAAATTCCGCCAGGCTATTCCATCATGTCAGAATGAGGGAAATATACAAAAGACAGTCAATAAGTCACGCTTACAGTCAATAAAACAGTGATGGAATGTCAATGAAACACAGTCATATATAAATAAATAAACAGGGATCGCTCGCCCTCCTGTAAAAGAAAAGCTGCAACAGAATGATGCCCACCAGGAGGACTCAAAAGGATGGAATGACATTGAAACAATGTCGATATAATCACGCAGATCGCTCGCCCACCTGGAAAAGAATGGTTGTAACAGTATGTTGACCACCAGGAGGGTTCCAATTGAGGAGGATTCTCTCGGATAGCTGTGGTCAGTCGCGCTGTAACCCCACAGAGAGAAGCCAAAGACCGGCAAGCAGGGGATTTTGAGAGCAGTAGCAGACCACCGATGGATAACAACATAAAACAGTAAATTATCAAGACGATACAGAGCAATTGCCCACCTCAGTTGAACAGATTTAGGTGGGTAATGTGACTTTCAATGCCATCATCACTATGATATATCGAAAGTCTCCCCACCTCCCCTGTGAGAGCTCTTTTTGACAGTGCATCAGCCATCTTATTATGTGATCTAGAAGAGTGTTGGTACTTGTTGTCCATGAAGAGCTTTGAGAGAGACAGAGTTCTTTCTTTCCAGCCTTCAATTTGTATCGAGTGGAGGTTGCAGAGTTTGTTGATCCAGTCGATAACAACACGAGAGTCTCCAAGGACAAGAAGGTGATCAAGTGACCACAGAGAGGCAAGGGCGAGGGTAGTCCATAGTCCCATTAACTCTGCTTTTGTATTCGAGCCCTCCCCACAGTTTATGAACCAATAAGTGGTTCTCTTTGTATGAAATTTGAAGAATCCACCAGCCCCGCAACAAAGACCAGTGGAGGCCGTTGCTCCATCAAAGCATGCCAGAGTGTAACCCTCAATCAAAGAGATCTCACAGATCTTGGGAGTAGTAAACTTGTAAGAGGGAGGGAGCCAATGGAAAGAGGCCCCAACTCTGTGGATTACCGCCTGGATGGATGGTGGACGGTCTTCAAAAATGGCTTTGTTCCTCTCTGTCCATAACTGCCAGCAAATGTGTACAGCCAAAGATGGGGGGGCTGATTTGTGTGTGATCCAGTCAGCAAAGCAAGCGGAGAAAGTGGGTCCATTCCAGACCACAGGGATGGAGAAAGATCTGCTTAAAAGATGCCAAACCTCCTGAGTGAAAGCACAGTGTACTAAGAGATGGTGCACATCGTCTGAAGCGAGATTGCAAAGAGGGCAAATGCCAGGACCCTCCCAACCCCTATGTCTGAGAGCCTCCCAAGAAAGTATTTTTCCTCTAGCCGCTAACCAGATGAAAAGTTTTAGCTTAAGAGGGACCTGCCATTTCCAAATCAGGCGAATCCACGAGTTATCAACGTCCAGCCTCATCTGTTGAAGGTAGGCTTCATAAAGATTTTTAACTGAAATGGAGCTTGTAGCATCTCCCCCGGCCCAAAGCAAAATATCAGGAGTATCGGAGAGAGTGATCCCGGCTCCTTTGAGGGCTGTAGTGTAACGGCTCCACTCTGTTGCAAGGGAACCCTCAAGGGATAGGGAGCCACTATCCAACCAGCCATCCAGAAGTGAAAAGGCGTCGGTCTGAAAATTAATCTGTGATAGGTGAGTGTAATTCAGAGCCTCCATCCGCGCGCTCAGCAATGGGGAGAAGATTGATTGTTCCCCCATTCCCAGGATCATATCACGGCCAATGCGGATATCCATTCCCGAACCCGGCTTCCATCTTAACCAGTGTAAAACAACCTGTGAAGTCGCTACCATACCTTTCCAGAGAGGTGAGGCCCAACGCTGAAGGAGAGTAGGCTTTCTGATCCAATCATGGAGGGACAGGGGATCCAGATACTTTGCTTTGATAAGTTGACTCCAGATGTTATTGTGTGTGAGAGCTCTCCAGAAGGAGTTTGCCAGAAGGGCTGAATTGAAAGTGGAGAGAATTTTAAGCCCCCAGCCCCCTGCCTTTCGTGGCTTAGAAAGCTCTTGCCATCTACAGAGATGAAATCGGCGCTTGTTGATTAGATCGTTCCATAAAAAATTGTATGTGAGTCTCCGAAGGGTGTGGATAATTTTTGCTGGTAAACGCTCCAGAGACATCCAGTAAACAGCTAGTCCTTCCAGGACCGACTTGACCAGTATAAAACGACCGCCAATTGACAGCCATTTATTACACCAGAAACTGATTTTTTTTTCATAAAGTGCCACAAGCCACTGCCAGTCACATGGAGTGGAAGATCCCATCTTTAGCTGGTATCCAAGATAGGTAAAACCTTCACTAAGAGTGATGAAAGGAAGAGGGATGATGTCCTTTAGTTGATGAAGTTCTGTATCTGTAATACCCCAAAAATGTACAGTTGATTTTGTATAATTAAGGGACAGCCCCGAGGCAAGACTAAAGAGCTGTAAAGTATCTTTTAGGACCAGCCATTCCCCCAGGTCTGCGCTCAAGAGAATGAGAACATCGTCACAAAACATGAGGTGGATTAAATTAATGCAGGTTGTGAACTTTAGGCCGGTGAGAAGATGTTCTTCGATTCTTTTGGAAAGTAGGCGGCTGAGGGCTTCCATGATGAGGATAAAAAGATAGGGGGAAAGAGGGCACCCCTGTCGGAGGCCCCTTGCACTCTTGAAGAAGCTAGAAGGCTCACCGTTGATTAATACAGCAAAATTGGCATTTGAAACACAAGAGAGTATCCAATGAATGAAATTTTCACCAAAACCCAGAGAAAAGAGAATTAATCTAAGAAAATCCCAGTCGATATTATCGAAGGCTTTTTTGATATCAAGCTTCAAAACGAGCGCTTTTAACTTATTATGATGTATGCTATGTATGCACTCGTGAGCAGTAGCAACTGCATCTTGGATTCTTCGACCATTTAAAAAGCCCAGCTGCTCAGCTGAGATACATCTCTGATGCGTGTATAACCATATTTGACTTGCTAGGTTATATATCTTGCTAACATTCATTGTTTTGACAAATTGATGTAATATAGAATTGTATTCAATTGTACACATAATAAAATGTTAATATATAACATATTTTCCAAATTTTTACTATTCTTATATTCATGGACTACAATTTAATGAAATATAAAATTCTAGTTTGTATCCTCTCCAAAGGATTGGTTGGCCACTAATACTTGGAGAGAATATGTTTTTATGTATTGAAGAGATCCAAGTAAACAATATTTCATGGACTACAATTTAATGAAATATAAAATTCTAATTTAATGAAATATAAAATTTTAGTTTGTATTCTCTTTAAAGGATTGGTTGGCCACTAATACTTAGAGAGAATATGTTTTTATGTACTGAAGAGATCCAAGCAAACAATATTTGATACTCATTCATTGTTTTGACAAATTGATATAACTGAATATATATATATTAAAAACCTTGGGTTTAGATAATATGTACGTGTACATACAAACATATTTGAGTTTAAATAATATATAATAGAAATTAAATAAAGGAAGTTGTATACATCATACTAGTTTAAATATATGTTATATTTTTGAAAACCATGAATAATATATAATAGAAATTAAATTGAGAGAGTTGCATATATCATGCTAACTTGAATATAAGTTACATTTTTGATAACTCTAAGTTTAAATAATAGATATAAGGTGAAAATTAGTTTGTTGTTATAAGTAAAATCTCTTTATGGCTAGGGGTAAACCACAACAGATGGAAATGACTGCAGAAATCAACTATAATCTCAAGTATGCTATATAAGCAAATATGCTAACAAGACAAGATAAGAGGCCTACCTCGTCCAGATGTTCGATGAAGTCCATCGTTGAGCACTTGACTTAAAGCAATATACCTGCAACTAGTCCTCAACAACCAAGCAACGCAAGCAGATGGTGATAATATATGTTGTTAGCACATTCAATAGCATAATCCATTAACATTCATAACAAATACGCCCATGGAATAATAATTCAAATATTTGCAAGATATTAATTGGACGAGAAAAGAGTACTTCTATTAAGATATAATCAGCAGAAGTGAACGAGTTACATATTTCTGTGTCGGCATGGTTCGGAATCGAGAAACTAAGTTCCTTCCAGCTGGGCATCCACCACTTCAATCCTCCACCAAAGGCAAGCTCATATAAGAGAGACAATGAAGTTCTCAATTAGTAAGGGAAGAGCTTGGGGGTTGAACAATGTGTTCAGACTTAAAGGATAAAGGGATGCAGACTCAATGTGAAGTGAATAATTTCTCTAGAGTAACTTTGCTCTCAAAGTTGAAATCTTTCTCCTCTTTTCCATAGCTCGGATTTGGCCCATTTATAGCCTTCAAGTGGAACTGAAGGGTCGAGTCAGAACGTTTCCAATATATGGAAGGCCAAGGATCATTGATCTTGTGATGTCACATGGAAACCCGACACCATTTTTCAATTTTGGGCACATTTCTTGATGTACGCAAGTTGTAGTGGTGCAACCTGTGTATAGGCATGTTGTAATGTAGGCAGGGCACGTATATGTGGAAAAATTATGTTTTTAGCTCTGGGATTTGCAAAAAGGGACTTCAAGTCTGCATAGCGAAATGGAAAAAGGCCTTATGTGCAAGATTGCATGGGGTGAGGCAAATCTTGCTATAACAGATGCCCCCTAATGTGTGAGGTCAGAGGAGTATCTGCGATGGATGAAGTACATTATAAAAACGTAGAAGTGGAGTAATGGGGACCCAGTTGGAAGAACTAGTTGTTCATTACAATCTATACTGACTTTGCATACATGGTTGCCAATTTGAATTACATTGCAGATCCATGTGAAAATATACCAAAGAACTATCCATGGCCATGAATAAGCAAATACAAATGTGGTTACATGCCAAAGGTTGTCATGGTCACGAACAAGGCCCAGTAACACCAGTCTCAAAATCAATCTAAAGATATATGTATACAATGGAGTACAATCTAATCTCCCATGATCACTGAAGTCACACAGGTATTGGTTGAATGAAAAGGTAGCAACAGCTCAAGAAAGTTGCCGCTACAAAATGATGTCTTCAAGTCTTCTACACAATCCGCCAAAGGTGCAAGTCTACATCATGTGAATAAAGGAGTTGAGGTCAAACACAATGAGACTTTATTTGATTACCGGTCATTGAGGTATACCGTTAACAAACACGAGACAACCTATCAATGATGAAAGTAGGTATCAAGGCACTGAGTGCATTATTACAAATGTGAATAAAGGAGTCAGGGTCGAACACTTGAAGAATCCATCGATCAGGAGACATTTATGTATTCCCAACTGTCGATGGTGAGAGAACCTGCCACTAATGACTGCAAGCCTCTAGGTACTCATAGGACTCTAGGTCTCGTTTCCGGAATATATGAGTTGAATTCAATGGAAGGAGACTCGCTGAAAGGAGAGCATTGAGGCATCTCTCATCATTCAGCATGAGGTACAAAGCAGGAGCTTGATGATTTGGAGGAAATCGAACGAACAACATGTTCACAAACCAACGACCATGTGCATCTTTCACTTGTGCCAAGTGCAAGCGGTAGACAAAAAGGACCCTTTGAATAGCAGCCAATGAGGAAAAATTGTTGGCAAAGGCAAGGAAACCACCAATAAAGCTAATGGCATCCAAGACACTGCACGAATCCCAATGTGTGAATAGATGTCTTGTCGTCGAACACAAGGGAAACCACCCAGTCAACGACCAATGATGAAATGTCAACTGTTGGGTTCAAGGTTACCTATTAATGAGGAAAGTAGGACCAATGTGTGCAATAGGACTACAGATTCACGTGATTCTGAGACAAATTGAGGGTATGACCGACATGCAAAGTCAAGAATTCTGAGGAATGGTCGACACATGTTGATAGACATCCTTTGAACAAGAGCATGAGACATATGGAAGACTCTGGCAACATAAACTCAATGTTGAAACCATGAGATGCAGAAGGCATCAATCAAACTCTCCACAGGGACTGGAAGAGTAACCAGTTGGGGGAGAAAACTCTCTGTAACGAGCTCAGCTTCCTAAGTCCATGTTAAACCCAAAATTATGATGACAAGTGGAATCAAAAAATTCATGCTCTGTTCAAAGGTGACACGATTGTTTCCAATATAAGATAATACTCCATTCTCGCCTGTCTTTTTTTGTTTTTTCATAGTCAAATGAATGTTATGATATAGCGGAGGAAACGAGTGTCGCAAGTAAGCAAAACTAGTTCCAACAGTGGAACATACCTATGCTCAATGCAAGGAGGTGCATACAGGAGATGGACACTCGGTGGAATGTTCCCTCTTGGGTATAGGGTGTCAAGTTGCAAAGGATATAAAGAAGGCTTTGCTTGGTTGAGGATGCAAAACTACTGAGGCAAACAGTTTATAACGCAAAGCGAGAACCGACAATAGGCTCAATACTACAAGCAAGGGCATGAGATGCAATCACAACTTAACGCCAAAAAAATTCCTTTTCATAATTTTAGTCTACTTGGTTTGAAAAAGAGATAAACTTGTACCAAATAGACATCCTTTCAAATCCAATTTACGAGTGTGAAAGAGACAAGTTCACTCGGCAATATTTTCGCTTTTTGAAAATGAGTTAGAAAAGAGCTTAAATCAAACTCGCATGGGAGTCCTCTAGGTATAGGTTAGCATGTTTATGAGTGAGAAATAAGGTTCAGCATAAAGTCATGTATTAGCTATAAGGGACTCCCGGTCCAATAGAAAAAATCTCTGCATGGGCACCAAATGAAGCAGAGGATCTAACTAGGGTACCCATGTTTTGTAAGTCTCTACCATTTGATAATGACATGTCTTGTAGCAGATAGAGAGTTCTATGTCGCTAAAAAAATGGGTTCGTACCTAAGGCAAATGAGTGACATTTATAGGACAATGCAAGTGTGTATGATGGAATGGATACCTATCATATATGTTGGGTAGCGAAAATACCTGCATGTAGTTATAAACGGTCGACATAACGCTAAAAACCACAAGAATCCCTAGTGAAAACTACAAAAACCAACTCAATCCATTGTTGTATTAGTTTAGTAGGCAAAAATATGATCTAAAACTATGCAAAGTGGGTAAAAATTGCTATAAATAGTAGTAAAAACCAAAATTTACTATGTCATTTGACGTTTTTACCCAAATAGTGAATTTTGGAACAAATTACCTCCAATCTTCAACTGGTGATTGCGGGAGTGACGAGTGATGGAATCAACGACCGTCTAGACCAGGTAATTCCTCTTCTCCTCCTCTTTCTTTCTAGTGGATTACATTTTGTATTTAGGTTTGAATTTTTAAGTTATCTAGGGCGCAAATCAAAATTTTAGGTGTACGCGGGCTACCATTCATCGGGTCGCGTATATGCATGATTATACGCGACTGTCTAAAAGACAGCGATCGTATACTCAACCCTATACACGACTCTAAATACTGCAACTCGTGTATATGTCTGTAAACAATTTTTTTGATGGTTGCTAACTCAAAAAGTGATGTTTCTCTGGCAGGATGGTGCTAGAGTGGAGGGAAAGGGAACATGAGGAGGTAGATGTTGTTGTGGAAAGAGATCTGGGGGCCAAATGGCCTTGAAAATATGTGGGTTGTACAATGTTTGGGCACTCAAAGGGATGAGGGTCCAAGTGAGGTTGCTACAGTTGCTCGTGGATTACTAGGATCCAGACAGTGAGAGCTTCAACCTTGATGGGCAACCATTAAGGATTGAATTCGAGGATATTTACTTCTTGACGGGGTTGTCGCATCGGGTTGAGGTGGTGAACCTCAAATACTGGGGAGCTGGGAGTAGTGTGAAGATAGAAGAATACATAGATGCTCACTACACAGCAGGGATTGAAAAGGTCGAGATTCAACTCCCCATCCGAGCGATAAACAATCTAAGCCTCAAGATTGTTTTCCTTGTTTTGACAGGATCACGGGATCGACTTCGTTGCACTAGGCATCAAGGTCGCTTATGTTCTACTTCGTAGAGTGTTTGAGACCCACAGTGTATGATTGGTGCACCTCGCTATTAGCTAATATGAAGAGCCAGTTGACAGAATGCAAATAGGGTGAAAAGAGGAACTTCGAGTTTGCTTCCATCTTGTGTATCTTTTTCTTCGAGCGGTTTCCAAGTTTGGGACCTAGAGTTGAGATCATTCCTCAAGGACCTTGCGATCCAGCCATGGCACGGTGGACCGAGGTGATGAGACGACAGGGGGGAGGTAGGGTGCCCACACCCTACAACGTTGATTTCTTTTACTGGTGGAGACGACAGGTCATTGCTTTGGATGACTACCCCTATACAATGATCGACTTTAGAGGGGAATCTAACATGCCATTTCCACCAGGGATCGCCTACGGGGACATAAGTATGTCAATGTTTTTAAATATTTCATTCTTTTGTATGTGTGTATAGGAAAACAAAAATATTTTTGGATGATGTTTAAGTACTAACTAAACACGTATGTGATGTAGATGTAGCTTTGTGATGGTTGGACGGGCTTCCATGACATCGTCAGAGGCACTGGGGAGATGAGGCAGTGGGAGGAGAAGTAGAGAGAGTCCTTCAAAACGTGTAGGGAAACCTGTCTTGTTTGACGCAAAGGATTCTGATGGTTCAGGTAGAGGATTTGTTGGAGGTTATGCAGCGACAAGTGGTTGGCGTGCCCAGAGCTTGGGTTCGAATATTTCGGTGTCTCGCAAACGCTGTCGTTTTTTATCATGGCACACATCCGATGCCACAGGCATAGATGTTATGGATTTTGTATTATCAACTATATATATATGTATTGAAGGTGTTGGCTCCAATTTTGTACTATAAACATCATATTTTTTGAAATATATATAAAACATGGTTCTTTGGCTTTACTTATATTACAATGTATATGAGAATGTTTTATTTGCTTTAGTTATGTGACAAATGCCAATCTAAAACGAATTAGCATAAGCATCGGATACATGATTAGAAATCCTAGGTATGTGATGATAAGTAATAAAATCAAACTGTCATTCTAAAAGGCGTACCCATAGGAATCGTCGAAGTAACGTAGGGTCACGCACAGAGTAATTTTCGTTCAACTGACATACTACTAACTGGGAATCTAGGCGAAGCTCCAAAGAGCGAATACCATTTGAATGGCATCGTGCAAAAGTTCTATAATGATGCTATATTCGGCCACATTATTTGTGGATGGACCTAGGGATATGGCACCTGAAGACACCAGTAGACCCTCGGGTGAGTAAGCCACCCAAGCGGCGGAAGCCAAGTTCCGTGTATGACGACTGGCTCCGTTTGCGAATCCTAAGTAGACCGAAGACTCCATTGACATCTACCAACCAAGGGAAAACTCGATAAGTAAGTTGAAGACAAAAATAAAGGGAAAAGATATATACACTAAATTACATTAGTATACAAAGATTTACACCCAAGCTTGGGGCTCAGGCGTAATATATTTTCAATTAGAGCCCATTCCTGGGCTCGGCCAGCATGTTCCCTTCATAATATTCTAATTCATAGACTCCTTTTTCTAAGACACGTCGCATGATATACAGATCGTGCCACATGGGTTTGAACTTGCCTTCCACCAGCGGTTCTTTGGCTTAATCATATAAAAGGACCAAGTCACCCTCAACGTACAACCGAGGATAGAAAGACTTATCGTATTGGACCTTGACACATCTTTTATTCACTTTGATGGCCATAGAGGCATCGCGACGCTGCTCGTCAAGGCTCTCTAGATGTACAAGGCATCGCTCAAGATCAAAAGTGTCAGGGAGGAGTGTGACTACCAATCTAAGAGAAGGGATCTTGCATTCAATAGGTAAGATCGACTCCACACCGTGTACTAACTAGAAAGGAGAAAATTCGGTGGCAGTCTTGACCGAGGTTCAGTATGCCCAAAGTGCGGGATATAGCATAATATGCCAGTCCAATTTTTTCTGGCTGACGATTTTCTGTAAAATGGTCTTAAGAGACTTGTTGATGACCTTTACCTATCCATTTTCCTGGGGGTAGTAAGGGAAATAATGACCATTCTTAAACCCCATCTTGGATACTAGCACTTCCATCATTTCATTATGAAAGTGACTGCCATGATCAGTGACAATCTCACTCGGGATTCCGAACCTGGAAATAATTTGATTGAATATGAAGAAGGCGGCAGTTTTCCCGTCGAATTTAATTGTAGGCATGGCCTCGGCCCATTTAGTAAAGTAGTCTACGGCCATGATAATGTGTTGATTTCCCCCAGCCGAAGTTGGGTTGCAATCCATAAAGTCCACCCCCCACTTGGTGAAGGGACCGACGATAATGACTAGATGGAAAGGGGTTGGGTGCGAGCGCATTTTCCAAGTGAACACCTGGTAGGGGTGACACTTCTTAACCACTTCAACGCAATCTTTAAAGATAGATAGCCATAAATAACCAACTCGCAAAATTTTATGGGTTGTCGCAAGCTCGGATAGATGACCACCACAAGCCCCACTGTGGAAATCATTTAGAACTAACTCAGCTTCTTCGTGAGTTAAACAACAATGTAGAATATTGTCTATTCCTCGACGATATAGAGTGTCATCGACGATAAGGTAATTCTTAGTTTGGTATCGTACACGTTTTCATTCATATCACAAGAGATGTTGAGGGAACTTCAAAGTTTGAAGATAGAGAACAATGTATCCATACCAGGGGTTAGACGACGAGACAAGGAAAATGTGTTCATTCGCAAAAGAATTAACATGAATAACATCCTCGCCCAAACATGGAAAGTTGGATATTAACTCTGCAAAGACTAGTTATTTCTTGGATTTCGCAGAAGCATAATCAAGATCGAATTTTTGCAAAATGACAATCCATTTATTGTATTTTCCCCCTATGATACACTTGGTAAGGACGTATTGAAATGGATTGACATTGACAACCACAGTAGTTTTGCAAATAAATATATAATGGCATAATCGTTGGACTGCGTGGACGGCAGCCAAAGCTAGCTTTTCAACATGAGAATATTTGAGCTCGGGACCGACTAAGTTTTGACTAAGATAGTAGATGACGTGCTTGTGGAGATCATCATCCTCCTGAACCAAAACCATACCAATCATCTCTTCGGATGCGACGACATAAAGCAAGTAATCTCTACTATAGTCCGGAGACTTCAACAAAGTCGTCGATACCAAGGCTTTCTTCAAAGCATCGAAGGATTTCTGGGCTCGCTCATCTCAGATAAAAGGGGTGTCCTTCTTCGCAAGACGCATGAAACCCTTAGTAATACGGGCATAGTTTACTATAAACTGTTATAAAAAGTTAGCTTTCCCCTATAAACCTTGAAGTTGTCAAATAGTGCACGAGGGAGGCAATCGAAGTATTTCCTCAACCTTTAACGGATCTACAATGATCCCAGTCTCAGAGACTAAAAATCCTAGAAGACGTCGAGACCTAACGCAAAAGATGCATTTATGGGGGTTCAACCGGATTCGATAATGACGACATCTTTCAAAAACTAGCCAAAGGTGCTTAGGGTGATCCACTCTCTTATGAGAGTGAGCAACAAGATCATCAAGATAAGCTTCAACTATATGATTAAGATCGTGCAATGCGAAGGTCATAGCACGTTGGAAGGTTGCTTCGATGTTTTTAAGGCCGAAAAGGCATCTTCCGGTATGCGAAAGTACCCCAAGGACAAATAAATGTTGTCTTATGTTGATCCTCGGGTTTAATTTGAATTTGGTTATATCCTAAAAATCTGTCCATGAAAGAAAAAACTTTGCTTCCCGCACACTCGTCGAGAATTTGATTGATGAAAGGTGTCGGGAAGTTGTCTTTAGGACAAGCTTTGTTCAAGTTGCGAAAATCCATGCATACATGGATGGTTCCTTCCTTCTTATTTATAGGAACATTATTGGATACCCATTCCGTCAAGGGAACCGGGTAGATAAAGCCAACATTAAGTAGTTTCTCTACATATGCCTTAATAGTAGGGGACTTCCGAGGATTGACAGCTCTAAGACGTTGTCGAGCAGGCTTAGCATCTAGGTAAGTTTTAATCTCATGTTCGACAATTCAAGGGTCGATTCCTGGCATCTCTTTATATGACCAAGAAAATACATCTCGGAATTCCTTGAAGAGCTCAGTGTAGATCAGGATTTCTTCTGGCGAACAATCCACACTGATGTGTACATTTTCAATCTTGCCAGGGGTACAAGAGATATTGATCGCGATGGTAGGAGAGATACTCACCATATTTCCTTCGGCATAAATGTCGTGCGTATCAAGTGGAACTACAACGTGATTGATTATCTCACTTAGAGTAGATCAAAAGTCATCTTGTTCGATTCTAGCAACCTCTGGGAGAAAATAAGAGCGATGATGCATATCATCCCAAGGTTTGTCAAAACCATTCATGGCCTCGATGATAGCTACATCCGAGGGAAAAGTCTCATCAAGGTAGTCATGTGAGCAAGATGATGAAGTGGCCCACACAGGCTTAAGAACAGGATCCTCCTCGTCCGTTTGCGAGGTAATAGGATCGGGATCGGTGGAAGAGTCAAGAACAACTTGATACGCTATCTCTGTTGTCGATAGCAGCATGTCCATTCCAGCATACGACTGACCTTCACAAGACGCAGTCAAGGAATATAGGGTCCAAGGATCGTTAGAATAGGAAGTCTGGAAAGGAACAAACCTCTCTGACAAAATGGGCCTACTGGAAATGGCATAAACATGGCGAATCAGTGCCATGAAGTCGAAGGTACCCATAAGGGATGAATACATTTCGACATCGATATTCTCAGTTGTCAGCTGAGAATTGTCGACCACGGGGATCGACGATCCAACAAATGCACTGGGGCTAGCATACGCAAAGGACAACTGGTTGATCATCACGGTCCTCCCATTGTGAGGAAAACAAAGAGTGTCGAAGATGAACGACATGACGACAATCATAGCATAAGTCCAATTGTGTCCTAGTAACAAGTTATAATCGAGGGGCGCATCAACCACCTCAACATCCACCTCTACCATATTTCCACCTAACTAGACTGGAAAGGTAGGAACAATATTGTGAGGGCGAAAGGAAAAACCATCAAAAGAAGTCAACATGGTCGGAGACTGAGAGAGAGTCGGAGAGCCGAGATCTTTCCAACAAATCAGGGACATCACACATGTTGCAGCGCCTTCATCAACAATCACACGCTTGATGGTATACTTAGAGTAACCCACGTGGATTTATAATGCCACATGGTAAGGCAAGCGAGGCTTCACATCTGTGATGTCAAACTTGATAACTTTCAAGCCATTGGGGTCTAGAGCTCCTAACGTAGATAGCAAGATATTCCTTTGTGAAGGACACATCTGGAGTACCTCCAGGGTTGACATCGCACAAGGGGTTTGACCCAAATCCTCAACAATAGAGTAATTTTGGGTGGCTCTAGCATTCAGATTGTGGGTAGAGTGCTTGAGTACTCCTTTCGGAATACGAGGAGGTGTCTCTAGTTTTTCGATCTGGAAGGGAGTCTCTGGAGGAGGAGATTCTAGACTAGGTACAGTTTGTGGAGAACTATAATCGTGAGACCGGGTGGCTACATTAACCTGAGAATTGACCATATTGATGCACAAATGGTCATTGTCTTGTGTCGGTGGGTTTTGACTCCCACCGGACACATTTTTGGCATTTGAGTAGCTTGAGGCCATGTGTTGGTTATGTGGGAAAGGATTCGTTAGCACGGCAGGCGGTAGAGATAGGAGCCTCGCAACTTCCACAAGTTTGGGGCATAAATGAGTAAGATGATCATATGTACAAAGCTTACAGGGAAATTTTACCTTACGCCTTTCTTTCTTGCCCTCACCAACATTATTATTCGTCCTCTCATTATTACCATTGTAATGTTCCTGACTTGGCTAGTCTAGGAAACACTGCTAATGGGTGTGTAGGATCAAAGGTTTACAACATATAAATGATCATACAAATAATAAACGTGACAAAGGACTACAAAGTTTGTATTATGATATCTTTGTGGATTACAAAATGGCCGAATGCGGCTGAATAAACTAACAATACTCGACTAGATCAATAGACAAAGGATCTTAGCTGGAATACAAATAAGCAACTGCGACTGAATATAATAACAACACTCGACTGGATCAAAAGACAAAAGGATCTTAGCCGGAATACAAATAAGCAACTAAAAGATAATACCGGAAATATGGGAGCACTGCGGAATCAATGAAGAATTATGGAAGACGTGGATGATCTTCCCCGTGACTAGGGTGTGTCTTTCAACACCGAAATCAACCAACTGGTGTCTTCCTCCTGGAATACACTGAACTATCTCTCATGAGATGCGCCTCTTCTCCTCAATGACAAGTCATAATCTGCATAATAATGAATTAGGTCGCTGACCCTTCCTTTATATCTTTCCAAAACCCTAAATCATGCTGAAACCCTAATTCACTATTGACTTCCAAAACCCTAAATCACTGTTGAAACCCTAATTCACTATTGACTTCTATTTTTAGCTCATAATGACTTAAAAGCACTTTTAACCCTTTTTATCTCAATGTCACTTTCCGAATATAACACCTGTGACTGGAGTGACCTCTAGTAACCCTGTTTACCCCTCTTTGGCCCTGGCTATAGTCTAACGGGGCAATTTAGACCATTAAGCCTCCTCTTTGGAGCTCCTATTTGGAAAGGGACATTACAGTCCTCCCTTCCCGAAATTGCTTGTCCTCAAGCAATACCAGTCCAGGGTGTTGCAACACCTGCTCGCTCTCCCAAGTCGCATCCTCTACTGGAAGCCCTCTCCATCTAATCAAACACTCTCTGATGACCCTGCCCCTCAGTTTCCACTCCCAGAACTCCAAAACCTCCTCTGGAACTAACTCCAACTATCCCTCCCCATCCAACGGGGGAAGCTCCTCTGATGTGCTAATGAATTGTCCCACTACCTTTTTAGGCAAGACACGTGGAACACATTATGAATCTTGCTCCCCTCTAGAAGCTCTAGCTTGTAAGAAACCTCGCCTACTTGGCGCATGATCCTGTAAGGACAATAAAATATGGGCTTGAGCTTCTCAACCCCACTCTTCTTCAGAGATGACTGTATGTAGGGTTGCAGTCTCAAGAAAACCAAATCTCCAACCTCAAAGTTGCGCTCTATATTGTATCTGTTTGCACTTATCTTCTGTCGGTTTTGCGTCGTCTGCAAGTTCTCTTTCAACAACTTGAGAATCTCTTGACTCTCTATGATCCAATCCTTGGCCTTGGGAGATCTTCTCTCCCCGAAGACCAAGTCTACCAAAGTGGGAGCATCATATCCGTACAATGCTCGGAAGGGTGTCATACCAATGGACATGTGGAAGGTGGTGTTGTAGTAATGTTCACCTAAATGTAACCACTTTACCCACGTTCACTGTTGTCCTCCTACATAGTTCCTCAAATACCCTTCAACCCACTTGTTGACAATCTCGATCTGCCCATCTCTCTGAGGGTGATAGCTGGTGCTAGGTTTCAACTCTGTCCCCACCAACCGAAACAACTCTCTCCAAAATGTCCCTATGAATCGACTGTCCCTATCACTGACGATGTTCTTCGGCAACCCATGAAGTCTGAAGACCTCCCTGAAGAAAAGCTCGACTACTTGAACTGCATTGTACTCTGTCGGTGTGGCGTAGAAGTGAGAAAACTTGGTCAATCTGTCGACCACTACATAGATACATCCCTTACCCTGGACCTTGGGTAGACCTGTGATGAAGTCCATAGATATACTCTCCCATTTCTGCTCTGGAATGGGGAGTGGCTGAAGTAGCCCTACTGGAAGAGCATGCTCTGACTTGTTCTACTAGCAAGTCACACACTCACTGACATGTCTCATAACATATTGTTTGAAGCCCTTCCATGAGAACCTCTCTATGATCTGTCTGTAGGTTTTGAAGAACCCCCAGTGGCTTGCTAGAGGTGAATCATGAATTGCAGTGATGATCTTCTTCTTAAGCCCTGAATCTGGCACCAAGTAGATTCTATCCTTGTAAAACATGACATCGTCAATGACCCTATACCGGTCATCCTGTATCTGCCCATCCATCACCTCACAAGCGAACTTGTTCTTGGAATATTCCACTAACAAGTGGAATTTCCAATCTACTGAAATCTCCATCAAAGAACATGCCGCAGGTCTCCTCAATAGTGCATCGGCCACAATGTTCTTCTTCCCCTTGACATACTCTATGTCAAAGTCGAATTCTTGTACCTTCGTCACCCATTTCTGTTGGAGCTCACTGAGGTCCTTCTGCTCAAGGAAATACTTCAAACTGTTGTGATCAGTCTTGACCACGAATTTGTTGCCCACCAAATATTGTTTGAACTTGGTCAAGGCATGCATGATTGCCAACATTTCCTTGTCATAAATAGAGTACAAACTCTCAAGTTGACTAAGCTTCCAGCTCTCGAATACAATGGGTTGTCTTTCCTACATCAAAAATGCACCGATCCCTTCGTCGGATGCATCACACTCTAGTACAAATGGCAAGGTGAAGTCTGGTGGTGCCAACACTGGACAAGTGACCATGACTTCCTTCATGTGATCAAAGGCTTCCTCTGATTTCTCTGTCCATATGAAGGCCCCATGCTTGGTAAGATCTATCAGCGGTGCTCCAAGCTGAGAAAAACCCCGGACGAACCGCCTGTAATAACTGCACAGCCCGAAGAAGCTCCTCAATTCTGTCATGTTCTTGGGCGTCGGCCAATCCAGAATGGCCCTGATCTTCTCTTGGTGCACCTGTACCCCCTATGCACTGATGATGTGGCCTAATTAAAGCAGCTCTGTCATACCGAACTCGCACTTGGACTCTTTGGCATATAATGACTGTGCCTCCATGATGCTCAATACCTCATCCAGGTGCCTCATATGCTCTTTCCATGACCAGCTATAGATTAAGATGCCATCGAAGAAAACCAAGACTGATTTCCTTAATTGATCCGTGAATATATGGTTCATGCAAGACTGGAATGTAGTGGGTGCATTGGTTAACCCAAATGGCATAACCAGGAACTTGAAGTGTCCAAAATGACATCGAAATATCGTCTTCTCTATGTCCTTCTCTCGGATGTTGATCTGATGATATCCAGAGCGTAGATCAATTTTTGAGAAGAAAACTACCCCATGCAGTTCATCCATCAACTCGTCAATGCATGGGATAGGGTACCGGTTCTTGATGGTTTTCTTGTTCAAGGCTCGGTAATCAATGCACATCCTCATAGTGCCATCCTTCTTCAGAACTAAGACAACTGAAGAAGAAAATGGGTTGTTGCTTGGTCTGATGTGTCCCATCGCCAACGATTCCTTGATTGCCTTCTCTATCTCATCCTTGAACCTCCTAGGATGACAATAGGGCGGGGTGATCATAGGTTTGCCCCCCCTCCTCCAACTCAATGGTGTGCTCAAACCCCCTGTCAGGTGGTCTCCCTGGTGGAATTGCCTCAAAGACCTATTGATGTCATCCCAATAAATTCTTGATCTCTGTATGGTATTGTTGTCGACCTTCTGAATCCTTCTGAGTAGTGATCAAGCATTCTGCGGCATATGCTACCTCCCCATGTCTAAATATTCTCTCCATCCTCTTGGCTGAAACTGTCATGGGTGCTCCTGTCAACATACCTCTTAGAACAACCTTCTTCCCATCCTGATCTCTTAATCCCATTTCCAAGGTTTGGTAGTTGGTAGTGATTTTTCCCAAGGTAATCATCCACTGAACTCCTAATACCACATATGTGTCTGATAGGTCAACCACATAAAATGTGTCTCTCACTGTGTAGTTGCCTAACTTCATCTCTAAGTTTGGAATTCCGTCTAGACACTCCACTGTGTGGCTATTTTCTACCGCAACATCAAACCCCTCAAACTCCTCTATCTGAAGTGCCTGTCTCGATACTAGTGAAGCGTCGATGAATTTGTGGGTGTCCCCACCATCTATCAGGGCGATTGTCAATTTCCCCTAAATAATCCCTCTGATACGGAGGGTATCATACCTGGGAACACCAGAAAGGGTCGTTATGACACCTCCCTTTGTTGGTTTCCTCCTGTTAGCCTGTTCTGGCGGTTGTGAGACTACTAGAGGATGGGCTCCTGCCGGTGTCGATGGTCTACGGGGAGGCTACTCCTCTGTTGGTGCTGACTCCT
Organism: Picea engelmannii; assembly: GCA_009831015.1. NCBI lineage: Eukaryota > Viridiplantae > Streptophyta > Pinopsida > Pinales > Pinaceae > Picea > Picea engelmannii. The sequence continues at coordinate 45,669 of ML825070.1, read as the reverse complement.
CCTCGAAACTAGTGGATCCATTTTCCTACTCCTCCTCCTCACTGTCCACGCTGTCTGCTGCTACCTCAATATAATGAATCTCTCCTTTGCCCATGCACCTGTGGCCTGGGACCCAAGGATCTTTGTAGCTGAAGCAAAGCTTCTTCCTCATAAGCTCTTGCCTAGTCTCATCATCCAACTTCTCCTTTCCATTCCATTCTCTCTGGAATGGCTTTCTGTCTTGATCCCTCTGGGGCACAAATGGTTTGGAGAAAGTTTTAGTCTTTGGCACTGAGTCTGCTAGATCTTGAGTGTGAAGAATGGCATCCTGCAAAGTGGGAGGCATGTATTCCTTCACCCATCCTCTCAAAGGCTCTGTGAGTCCTTCTATGAATAGCATGATCAGCCTGGGCTCTGATATATCTGTCACTGCCACGACTACCCACTGAAATTGTGATGAATGCCTCTGTTGTGCCAGTTTGTTGCAACTGGGCTAGATCCCTGAAGTGTATCTCAGGATCCTTCCTTTCAAACCTGTCCATGAGCCTATCTATAAAATCCCTATAAGAGGTGATGCGACTATGACCCAATGTTACTAGTCCATGATACCACCACTCGTGTGCCTCACCCTCCAAGTGTAAGGTCACGAAATTGATGGCCTCTGTCTCGGTCATTTGGTTGAGCTTGTAATACGTGTCTAGCTTTTGTACCCAAGCTCTGGCGGTGTATTTGGACGATCCGTCGAAATAAGGGATGGTGAGTTTCCCAACTTTTCAGATGAAATTGAGGTTATGCCCTTGCTTTTGTTGTGGTCCTCCCCTCTGCGTCTCTTTGGGGCGGTGCCTGAGTCTGATTCCACAGTACTCGACTAAGGTCATGTCTCGATGGAAGTCACGACCCAATGTTGCGTATTCCCTCCTATACTCTGCAATGTCGTCGGCATGAGTGGGTGGCCTATGTGCTATTGGTGGTGGTGGTGCTACCGGGGGTGCCCTCTAGAAACTGGGAAACAAGGGTCTGGGAATCCTACTCGCAGAGGTGTATGTGTGAGAGGGTGACTGGGGTCTACTGCCTGCTCCTGAGTTCCCCTGTGTTTCATGTGGGACTTGTGTATCTGGGGTGCCCACTCTAGCCAATATATCAACCACCTGTGCCAAGTACTGAGACATGGTCCGTTGACTAGCTAACATACCGTTGATAACCTGCATGAAAGCTGCCTCTGGATCTACGGGGGCCTTGCCACTGCCCTCTAGTCGCTCATATCTGTATCTTAGTATCTTCTCTGCCTCGCGCTCAGCGTCACGCTCTGCCCTTCTCTCTGCTCCTTTGTGTGCCTCTTCCTCTTCCTCTGAGCTAGGAGGAAAAGGGGGGAAATCAGGCCTATGTCTTCTTTCCTGATGCCTGTTGTAAGTGACATATTCGTCACCTACGTGTTCACGGCCCTCTGGGTCTTCTGTTGCACTCATTGTCTTTAGTCATAGGCTAGCAGGACTAAAGCTCTAATACCACTGTAATGTTCCTGACTTGGCTAGTCTAGGAAATGCTACTAATGGGTGTGTAGGATCAAAGATTAATAGCATATAAATGATCATACAAATAATAAACGCGACAAAGGACTGTAGATTTTGTATTATGATATCTCTGTGGATTACAAAATGGTCGAATGCAGCTGAATAAACTGACAATACTCGACTAGATCAACAGACAAAGGATCTTAGCTGGAATACAAATAAGCAACTGCGGCCAAATAAAATAACAACACTCGGTTAGATCAAAAGACAAAAGGATCTTAGTCAGAATACAAACAAGCAACTAAAAGATAATACCCGGAATATGGGAGCACTGCGGAATCAATGAAGAATGATGGAAGACCTGGATGATCTTCCCGGTGACTATGGTGTGTCTTTCAACACCGAAATCAGCCAACTGGTGTCTTCCTCCTAGAATACACTGAACTATCTCTCCTGAGATGCACCTCTTCTCCTCAATGACAAGTCATAATTTGCATAATAATGAATTAGGTCACTGACCCTTCCTTTATAGCTTTCCAAAACCCTAAATCATGCTGAAACCCTAATTCACTATTGACTTCCAAAACCCTAAATCACTATTGACTTCTATTTTTAGCTCATAATGACTTAAAAGCACTTTTAACCCTTTTTAGCTCAATGTCACTTTCTGAATATAACACCTATGACTAGAGTGACCTCTAGTAACCCTGTTTACCCCTCTTTGGCCCTGGCTATAGTCTAACGGGGCAGTTTAGACCATTAAGCCTCCTCTCTGGAGCTCTTATTTGGAAAGGGACATTACAATCATTGTCCTTCGGTTTATTATTATTCTTCCCACCCTTATGATTATTATTACGTCCTTTCTTATTATTCCCGCCTGGTTGTTGGTTACCATTTGGGTCAGTCGACGATTGCATAGAATGTACATCCACCGACTGAGTGGGATTGGAAGACACAGATGAAGTTGTCCCTCCTGCAGATTGATTTAGAGACAACTCTTTCAAATGGCTTGTCATGAAGTCTATGGATTTCACATTGGCAGAGCCTACAATGCCATCAGCACGAGGCCTGGGATTTTGTCTAGGGTCATATTTTGACCTCGGTGCGTCCGAAAGAATCTCGTATAACATCCCAGACTGAGAATATATGAGATCTAACTATTGGGATTTGGAGATTGCTTCTTCCTCAGATGTAACCCTGGATGTCACAACGTCCTTTGAAATAGGAGGATGTAACGACTTAAGTAACCATTCTAACAGGAATTTCAAGGGTATGTAGGTCTTGATCAACCTCTTCTATCTACACCACTCCTGGATGTGATCCGAGATATGAGTGGCCTTGTCCTGACATAAGGTTGACAGAAGTTCTAGGCCAACATCTTAACGAAATGGAAATTAGAAGTGGTTAAGGAACACTAAAACCATCTAACTAAAGGTCTTGTATGCCCCCTTAGGTAGCTCAATATACCATTTCGCGACAACCCCTATGAGGGTGAGTTGGAATAATATTAACCGAATGGAATCTTCGTTAAGGGAATATGAAGAGCACCATAAGTGAAAGGTGGTAACGTGATCACCAGGATCCTTGCCATTCTTGCCTTCAAATTTTGGAATATCCGAAGGAAGCTTGGTGGGAATGGGGGGCCATGTAGGATGATGACACATAGGATCATTCATCAACTTAGACAAGTCTGGCAGATTGAGCATGGCCAAAAAAGGGAGGCAGGGTTGTGGCATTTAGCCCCAAGCTCCCTGGAAAGATTATGTTTGGGGAATCGCAGCCTATCCAGGGTTTTGGTAAGCACCATGGCCCTGTCCGGGATTGCAAGACCCTCCTCTAGGTTGATTCATAAGGGGTTGGTTGGGAATCATTCCAATAGGAATGCTCCGATGAGGGTTATAAAAATTTCCCCCCAACCGGAGTGGCTCCGGGTTGAGGATTTCCCAAGGTGTGAAACTAACCTCATTTGGGTGTGAATCCAAAGGATAAAGGTGGATTCGTCATGCCAAACATGTTGGTCGGAATCGACATTGAGGAGGTGAGTGTAAAGGATGAAACTTGAACAAAAGCTTGTCTGCCAAGTTGGTTACTCCACCCAGAAGCAACAGGATTAGACCCGAGGTTAAAAGAAGGAATGCCTCCCACGGTAGGAGTCATTTGAGGGATCCGAGAGTCACCAAACGAGAATAGAGTATAAGGAGGAGTCGTGCCCCGAAGTCCAATGCTAGCATTAGGACCAACAGATGGAATGGAGTTTGAAAACTGCGAAGTAAAATTCAGCATACCATAGGAAAAAGGACTAGAGGCCATCGGGATGGACTGAACATTATAGCCCGGTGAGTGACCAAGAGACCCAAATGGGTTTGTGGCAATAGTTTAAGTATTCAGTATAGGATGGGGAACAATGATGATAGGTGCCTTCGGCACTACAACCATTGTGGTTGCAGGAGTCGAAGGGGTACCATTAACTATAGTAGGTATGGGAGTCAAAGGGCTCCCAGTATCTTGATGACTCAGTTCATTACTCATCCTAAAGAATCACAAGTCTGATAAGTGGAGGTGTGTGTACCATGTTTAATAACTCTACGCCTTTTAGAAGGAAAAGACTCAAAATGCGGTGGTAACTGTAACAAGCGGCGAGACCGTCGGGGAAGTTGGTTCGACTCCACGATGAATTAAGATTCAAGATATAAAAAAACAAATCCTAAGGCTAACTAGTAATCAAAGAGAACATCGAAAATAATCAAACTACCAATATACACACAAACAAGATAAAGTGATTGAAAGGGGCCTCCCTCCCTAAAGTAGGTATGTCTCGCCCAAGAGGGGCCTGAGACTCCCTACTAAAGATCGAAGGTATCATAATCATTTATAAGGGCCCTCATGGGATTAACAACCAGTAGGTCAGATCCCCCCAAGAGGTAATCCTCCATAGGGGTTGTGTGTTTCCCGACCCTTATCTAACCCAGGGTACCTACAGAATAACCCCTGCAAGTAACCTATGTGGTACTTAAGTCAATCAACTAAGCAACCATGGTGTAACCGATGCACATACAAACAGTCATAAGTCAAGTCCACCGTATGAGTAGAGTAGCAAAGCCCAAAACCTTGGAAGCACCGCCTCTCACAGAGGTAAGGGCACTAGCAAGATCCCCATATACGAATAGATCCCCATAAATATATCTGACGCTAAGAAGGTATCGGGGGGATATCCCTTCAGCCAACCTCACACGACCTCGTGCTTAACTCCGGTGTAAGCGGAGCCTCCTGATATTATCGATTATATAATGGATTTCTCCACTCCCTTAGTTAGACACATATGTTGATTTAATAGCCTTGGAGATGTTTACTCACAAAATCTTATTCCAAGGCACTAAATCCTAAGCTAGTTTATACACCCTAGAAAATAAAATCGTTACTAATCAATTTTAAATTATAGCGTTAATTTTTAATGGCTTTGCTTACTCAAAAGGTGTTGTCGTGAAACTAGTGATGTTATGACTCAAGAAGTAAAATAAATGAATATGAATACAATGCAAAGTCCTAACTTCAATTTCTAATAAATGATATGCTTCTTAAAAATGCAATTTTCAATTCAATTCTGCAATTCTAAATAAAAATGCAATCTTTCTTTACGTGCACTGAGATAAATGAAAAAGACTCAAGAGATCGAAATGCCAATCAATGTAAAATGCCTAATCTTTTTGTATTTTCAATATAAGAAAAATGAAAATGCAAGGATTGAACAACAACTCGATATAAAGACTCTACTGTGTATAGACAGAGACAACCCAAGTAGAATATCAAGTAGCAAAACACTCAGCCCAATGTGCAAGAACAATCAAAATGAAAATATGATGAGAAAGGCACTGCCCAAAAATTCAACCAAAGACAGGTTTCCTATCATTCCACAGACACTTAACAATCACTACAGAGACCCAAGAAGACTCAACAATCATCAAAACCTACCCAACAACCACCAAACCCAACAACCAAGCAACAAAGGTTGATGTACGCGAATGTTCAAGGGAAAAGCGCGTATGTACGCAACTTGCAAAAGGACAACACACATATGTACACAACTGTCAAGCAAAAACCTGTGTATATGTGTCAAAACACAGCTAGGCTAAGGAGAAGGTTGAAATACCCAGACCCAGAGTGAACAAAGGTTGTCAAGCAATCATACGACAAAAAACTCAATATGAACGAGAGCAATCTAAGGAGAAAAACACTCTAAACCCCAAAAAAGAATATTCATTCCCCAGTATGGTCTCCAATTCTATTACGAGGAAAATCTCTCTATGGCTAGGGGTAAACCACAACACACAGAAATGACTGTAGAAATCAACTATAATCTCAAGTATGCTATATAAGCAAATATGCTAACAAAACAAGATAAGAGGCCTACCTCGTCCAGATGTTCGATGAAGTCCACCGTTGAACACTTGACTCAAAGCAATATACCTGCAACTAGTCCTCAACAACCAAGCGATGCAAGCATATGGTGATAATATACGATGTTAGCACATTCAATAGCATAATCCATTAACATTCATAACAAATATGCCCATGGAATAGTAATTCAAATATTTGCAAGATATTAATTGGACGAGAAAAGAGTATTTCTATTAAGATATAATCAGCAAAAGTGAAAGAGTTACAGACTTATGTGTCGGCACGGTTTGGAACTGAGAAACTAAGTTCCTTCCAGTTGGGCCTCCACCACTTCAATCATCCACCAAAGGCAAGCTCATATAAGAGAGACAATGAAGTTCTCAATCAGTAAGGGAAGAGCTTGGGGGTTGAACAATGTGTTCAGACTTAAAGGATAAAGGGATGCAGACTCAATGTGAAGTGAATAATTTCTCCAGACTAACTTTGCTCTCAAAGTTGAATTCTTTCTCCTCTTTTCCATAGCTCGGATTTGGCCCATTTATAGCCTTCAAGTGGAACTGAAGGGCCGAGTCGGAACGTTTCCAGTATATAGAAGGCCAATGATCATTGATCTCATGATGTGACTTGGAAACCCGACACCATTTTTCAATTTTGGGCACATTTCCTGTTGTACATGGGCTGTAGTGGTGCAACCTGTGTATACACATGTTGTAATGTAGGCAAGGCGCGTATATGTGGAAAAATTATGTTTTTAGCTCTGAGATTTGCAAAAAGGGACTTCAAGTTTGCATAGGGAAATGGAAAAAGGCCTTATGTGCAAGATTGCATGGGGTGAGACAAATCTTGCTATAACATTTGTTCTCCTGCTTTTTAATCATACATATTTATAGCAACTAAAGATTTGCACTGAGTTTTTTTATTTTTTTAATATCAAATGGATCCATTTTAATTATAAAAATATGAGCAAATTAAAATTTATTATATAAATGTTTCTATATTATCTTGCATATGAAATCATTTAAAATCACTTACAAAATATAAAATTATTAATAAATGAGTGATATAGTTGATGTGAACATTATTATATTGATTCAAAATTTACATGTCAAAGTTAACTTTTAAAAAAGACTTATAATATCAATTTACACTATTCTTTAAAATCAATATTATATAGATTAACTTTTTTTAAATGTATTATGATGATAATAACATAACATCTACTTAAATCAAATTTGATTTATCCATTTTTAAGAAATATAAAAATTAATTAATTTACTTTAAAAACAAATTAAAATATAAATATTATAAAATTTATAATAATACCAACAAATTACTAAAACATATTCAAACCTTAAAAAAATTTGTAAAGAATTATTTAATTTAATTTAAAATTTATTTACTTAAAAAAATTAAAATACAAATATTATAAAATTTATAATAATATCAACGGATTACTAAAACATATTAGATGTATATCTAATTTTAACATCTTTCAAATATTAAAACTAAAGCATTTTTAAATTTTAATGTTCTTAAGTTTTCAAAATTAAATATACTTTAAGTGGGTGTCTTTAAAGAAACTTGCTAAATTCTTTATATTTTGCTTAATGGAACTAATCCATGTATATTTTCAAACAAACAACCATCAAGTACAAAATTTTGATGGACTATTTTTTCTGAAAATTTTCCTATCAAATTTATTGAATTCTTTTAGTAAAGCTTTCCTATCAAATTTATTGAATTATTTTAGTATTAATCCTCTACCTTATCAAGAATGTTATCTAAAATCTCAAATGCCTCCAACATGTTGTTGGTTTTCAATTGACTAATGCCTAGATCTATCAAATTTTACTTCAACTTTTAAAGTCATGGAGTAACCAATGTCACCACTTATGCATAAGCAATACATTGAGTGTTACATAATTACTTTAAGTTTTTGTTTTTGCTTTGGACTACATTCAACTACTACATTAAAAAACCATTTCTAAGAGACAAGTATAAACAGCTTTGCTGCTATTTTCACTTATTTATTAAACAAAAAGTTTTAAACAAAACTTTCAATCTTTAAGTAACGTGTAAACAGTGGGTGTATAGATTGCATTGAATGTATGTAAACAGTGGGTCACAGGTATATTAATTGCATTGAATGCACTGTAAATTGTTTAGACACGTTATGGACTATTCAAATCATTTAATTTTTGAAAACAATTTAAATGCTATTTATCCCACACTTGCATAGACACCTTTAGACTATTAACATAAATTAGATCCAACAGTGTAAAATCCCCCAAACACTGCATTCAATGCGGCCTGCGTAGATCTCGCTTCCTCGCACCCTCTCTCACATCAATTTCTGGCTATTTATGCCCACTATTCCAAAAGAAGGTGTCCCGACTCCCCACTTTAACTTATGTCCACTGCGAGTGAGTGAGATGCGCCTGCGGCCTGCTTAGATCTCGCTTCCTCGCACCCTCTCTCACATCAATTTCTGGCTATTTATGCCCACTATTCCAAAAGAAGGTGTCCCGACTCCCCACTTTAACTTATGTCCACTGCGAGTGACTGAGTGAGATGCGCCTGCATCAAACTGTAAATATATTTAGCAAGTGTAATCTGCCCGTTATAGTAGAGTTCAAGTCAGAGTACAGTTTCAGTCAAATAAGAGTTCATGGACAGCCATATCATTCGACTCTAAGCTTCGATATGCCATGTTAGCTTTCTGTGCCCACGGATAGCTCTAGAGTCCACCACTGATGGGGATCAAATCCCAAGACGTGTTTTCTATATACATTCACTCTAGTCTTCTTTCTGTGTATATGAAATGTGCCCAACAGCGCATGTAAAAGCTGGCTATCATGTCATGTCCTCAGCAAGGACAATGATAAGACTTCTCGATGTGACCCACTCCCTGAAAATTGAAAACTGACAGGGAGGAAAGTCCATGGCAAGATGTGTGGCCACTGGACCCATTTCTGTGCAGCTCTAATTGGAAGCACACGTTGAGCAATAATATGGCATTGGCAGCTGCGACCATGACCTAAAGGTGCAATTTTATGTTTTTGACAGGTTGCTTCTGCCTATCCTCCAGCCCATACTATTCCTAGGTGATAAATACTGAGAAGGGTTTTTCCATCTTAAGTTGTGATAAATTTATAGGAAACTGTCGGTAATTATAAGCATGACGATCGAAAAAAAAGTAGTCCATCTGGAGAAATGGATTGTTTGTGCTGCAGCAGTTGTGGGGTTGATGATATTCTGTCAAGTAGAAAGCAGCCAGGGGAAGTGTGCATTTCCTGCAATTTTCAATTTTGGAGATTCGAATTCAGATACAGGTGGCTTCTTTGCTGCTTTCCCCGCAGAATCGCCTCCCTATGGAATGACATTCTTCAATAAGCCTGCAGGTCGTTCTTCTGATGGACGCCTTGTGGTTGATTTCATAGGTACTTAGTCCCACGATTTTTCAACTTCTCTGCTAAGTTTGTTTGCACTTCTTATGTTCTATCTGCCCTTTTAATTAGACTGATGCGATGATTAGATTAGCTCTTCATGTGATCAGACGGTAAGTTGTGCAAGTAGAATGTTAGTTGATGAGCCTGCCTTCTCTCAATAAAAGCAATGGTATCACTGTACACTATTGTAGCTGGTTAATACTCAGATTGTAAAATAATGCATGTCATCTAATGACTACATTATCTCACTGTCAAAAAACTCTCTCTTGCCTTCCTCGAGCAGTACAGGGCAGCACTTACCATATGCTGTATTGGGTAAACAGATATTCATATGGACTAGAGGTGAATATGATAATAACCTTAATTTAATTTAAGGTTATAGCCTAGCTAGATGGCAACTCGAAATTAATGTGTGAGACTTCCATGTTTGTGGACTAAGGAAATTTTCCCTTGAGTTATCCAAATTGATGTGTGAGATTTTTATGTTTGTGGGATGGAAGGACTCTTCCCTTGCTAAGTTTACTGCTTAGTTTAGGGAGGTATACATACCATGCCCCAGTACCAGTAGTATTTGTTCGTGCCAAATTTGCAAAAATTCGAGTGGGTTGTGGTGAAAACGCAGATTTTGGGTAGTTTTAAATTGATAATTTCTTTAGTGGGTTCTATACACTAGTATTTGCTACTGCTAGAGAATTGGTTTATGGTGGATCTCAAAAGTTGGATTTTGCCCAGTTGCAATTTTTCACTTTTGTCGTTGTATTGACTTTACATGCTTGCGCATATTTTTGCATTGGATTTTGGCGAAGTTTGGTTTTCTGTCTGGGTAGTCATAGAGGTGTAGAGAGATTCTAGGTTTGCCAGATTTGCAGCTTCATCTACATTGAAATTGCGTACTCCTCTGTTTAGCTTTGCTAGATTTTCAGAATTATGCATCTGGGTCCTGTGAATTTGAACGAAGTACTTTGTTATTTTGCTAGAATTGAAGTTTTATGTATTCCATTCTGGTGATTTTGCATGATATTATATGGATTTCTGAATTTGTGTATCTCTCCAAGTTGTCTTAATTGAGTTGTAATTAATTTGCGAACTTGGGTGAGTAATAGCAAGTACCATGATCAGAGTAAGAGGCTTAGTCATGTTAAAACTTGGAGTGTTTGTGTTACATTATTTGAAGTGTTGATATTGTCTCAACTAGGAATTAGTCAAGCATAGCACTCCCTGCAATCTTCAATTTTGGAGATTCCCATTCCGACACATGTGGCTTCTATGTTGCTTTCCCTACCATATCACCACCCTATAGAATGACATTTTTCAGCAAGTAGGTCGTTCAAGTGATGGGCAAAAGTAGGTCGTTCAAGTGATGGGCGCCTGCCTTCTTGTTGATTTCTTAGGTACTTAACTGGTATACTTAAGTCTATTCTTATATATATATATATATATATATATATATATATATATAAATGAATAATTCATAGAGAGGTTTATGGAAATCTAATTTCAGTTATAATACTAATAATCTTGTTTAAGGTTGTAGCCTAGTCAGACACTAAATTGATGTGTGGGGTTTTTCCTTTGTGGGATAAGGGACCTCTCCGTACAGTGATTCGAGTGCTTAATCTATAAAGATGTACATACCCTACCTCTTCAGATTGAACCTGCGACTTGAAGGAGGAAACACATGTTCTTGACTATTGGTCCCACTCAGGTTGTACACTAGACTCCCATTAACTGAACATTTTGCCTACTTTCGATTGAAAAAATCATGGAAAAAATGTAACCAGAATCAAACAGAGTGCTTTCAAGCCTCCATTCCATCTGATGATCAAATGCATAATGCTTCTAATTCACTTGTTGGAGATAGCAATACACACTTTCATATCAAACCAGTGAAGGGCATTTAGCTCCACGGTAGATCAGCCCACCATATGGGTGCAGTTTGCCTGTCCACTTTTCAACATGTTATTAGGTCCAGCCTCTTCGTGTTGAGTCTCATTGGAGGTGGATAGGATGCTTAGGCCAAAGTGTGGCTTGAGGGAGGGTGTTAGAGATGGCAAGCCACAGGGCATGGGTTAGATTCCTAGACTGTCCATTTTTCAACATCACTAATGTTTTACTTTTTCAAAGTAGGTCATCTAATTGGTGGAATGCCAATAAAATTTTCTTATGAAACTTGGATTCGGTGCCAATGGAGTTATTTTTTTACCTTTTTCATCTTCAATGAAATGGAAAAATTGCATAGCTGCACGATATTAATTTCCCAAAATTTTCAAACTTGGATTCGGCTATAGGAATGCCAATGGAGTTATTTTTTTACCTTTTTCGTCTTCAATAAAATGGAAAAATTGCATAGCTGCACGATATTAATTTCCCATTACTCTTATACCAGAATGCCTTATTACATTTTATGTTGAAAGAAGTTTCCGCTTTGAATGCAGTCACTAATTGACATTTTGTCTTTTATGGCAATTGAGCAGCTCAAGCTTTTGGCTTGCCATTTCTCAGTCCTTATCTGCAGTCATTAGGCTCTGATTTTCGCCATGGGGCAAACTATGCCTCGAATGCTGGTACTGTTCTTCAACCAAACACTTCACAATATGTCACTGGAATCAGCCCTTTCTACTTGGGAGTTCAGTACAACCAGATGCTGGATTTCAAGGTTCGAGTTCTTGAACTTCTTTCAAAAGGTATAGCCTTTGTTAAGATTTTATTTTTAATTGGTAGGAATAAAAGTCATTAGCAACAATCAAAATTATGGACGTCTGATGATCTTCGTAGAAAAGGGTATCTAAAATTGGTAAATTCTTGATTTTGGACTCTGAAGCTATTCGATGTTGAGCTCATATGATTGCCTTAACAAAAGATTGTGGAAAAGTGAGATGTAGGATCAACATCTCATTTTGGAAATTTCAGCCTTTTTTATTATGTTGTTAGGTAATTTAGTCGCTATTACTCAAACAAACATTAAACATGTGCTTGCATTTTTGTCTATGTATGATGTTGGTGTCTATGTATGATGTTGGATATATCCTCATTGGAATCATTGATGGAGACTCTGATAATGGATGAGCATGCATGATAGCTTGTATAGATCTCATGCATTTGCCTAGGTAGGGGAAAGGCTATTTTGATGACTTAGCACGTATTCTTGAGGGATGACAATTACATCCCTTTCTGTCCTATAGGTATCTGGTTGGGTAAAAAATAGTTCAAAGTATGCACTGAAATTGGATCAGCATCCCATTACTTGAGGATTTCACCTCTCATCTATCTACTTGAAGTGGTGGCCACTTCAATCCAGCACAAGAGGTTGATAAATAGCCACCAACCACCAACAAAACCCAATAATCTGGAGTGCCTTTTATTGAGCCTTTGTTTCTTTAATTGAATGTTATAGGCATCCTAGCAAACCCAGGTATTCTTTCTGGATGCTACTTGTCTGGAATGGTTTGTATTGAGCTTCCTCTGGCTCTCTCCTGTGATGACACATTGTTTTCATTTAAAATGATTTAGGGATACTCTGTTCAATTACAGGTATGCCCTGCCAATTTTGTTGAAGCCAGTACTGTCCATAAACATAATGACTGCACAGAACCCAAACTCCCGACCACAAGTGAAGAAATTTCAGTGAGTAGTTCGAGACCAGACTGGCTTTTTTCAGCTAGTTCTTATTTTTCTTATGTGTCAATCTGTACAGGAAAAAAAATGGAATATATACCAACCCCAGAGGTATTCAGTCAAGCTCTCTACACACTTGATATTGGGCAGAATGATTTCACCTCAAAACTTGGTGAAATAGGAATTCAAGGAGTTAAGCAGTTTCTTCCCCAGGTAGCTTCTCAGATTGGTGAAACTGTTAAGGTAAATACTTCACTACGGACCTTCCAACTGAGCATAGATGGAGTTCGGGAATGAGTTACTTAATTGTGTTGTTTCTTCATTCAAACAGGCATTGTATGCAGAAGGGGCAAGGACAATATTTGTGGCAAATCTTGCACCAATAGGTTGCTTTCCTTCATTTCTGACTGAACTTCCTCATAGCCAATCTGATCTGGACAGTTATGGGTGTATGATCTCATACAACAATGCAGTGGTGGACTATAATAACCTACTTAGGGAGAAGCTTGAAGAAGTTCGAAAGGTCTTACCGGATGCATCTGTTATATATGTTGATTCACATGCGATCAAGTTGGAGATTTTTACAAATCCAACAAAACATGGTAAGCTTCTGTTTCAAACGATGGTCAAGTTCACGAACGTGTAATTTTTCTCTGATAATCAAAATACCTTGGAAAATGTTACAGTGTATACTTGGGGTGTCAATCATCTTAAAGAAATATATCATTTGAATCCCTTCTTGTAGAGTCTTCTTTTCCTGAAGTATAACCTTAGAGAGAAAATAAAATTTCAAAGAAAAATAAACATAGTATATAATACAGAGTAAGCATGGTAAGTTTTAACTTTCAAAACCACATTTCACCTTCATTTTCTCTCTTTTCTTGATTAATAAACACAAATGCATGACATCCAATTCCATAATTTGCAGGATTCAAGTATGGAACAAAGGCCTGCTGTGGCAGTGGAGGTGACTACAATTTTAGTCCACAGCTTTTCTGCAGCCAACGCAAGGAATTAAATGGTACTGTTGTCACAGCTTCAGTTTGCTCTGATCCATCAAGTTACGTGTCTTGGGATGGAATTCACAACACTGATGCTGCAAATAACTATATAACCAATGAAATTCTTAGTGGTAAATACTTTCAGCCACCATTTCCTCTCAGCACACTTTGTGACCTCCAACCTATTGGGTGAACTTCAGGTGGAAAACAAGCTCTATATACTATGGAAAAAATACATTCAATAAAGCCTTTCACTTCCAAGGCCTCTCAATTCAATTGAGTTGCTGATAAGCAGCATAGGCTTTGTCAATTATAAAGCCATCATTATTTTTGGCGTCTTTTCAATTACTTGTATCCTCCCACTCACATAATATTAGTGTGCTCGGGTTCTGTTTAATTCTCCCTTATGGTGGCCATTTGATCAATATTAAAACTATAATCAATTCAATCCAAGTACGATGGGACAAAATGTTTTCAGATTGAATCCATGTCAGTGCCGTTGGTATGGTTCTTGTTGCTCATTTGGGTAGGCAGACTCAGTTGAACTGCTAAAACAAATCTGAGATAACCTGCATTTTTAAACTCTTCCAAGTGTTTTTATGTATGTATGTAATTTTATGAGATACTCTTGATTTCAAACCATTTTAGTATGAGAAATGCTAACATAACATGATCTATTTAGAAATCCTTCTAGATACTATTATTCATTGCTTTTGACTGCTTGGAAGAACCAGTCCCTCTTGAATTGTGCAGATGATAGTTGATAAAATCTTGCAAGTTGACGGAGAAGCTAATAGACTGAAGACAGCTAATGAAAATATTGGAATGTTTCCCCAAGTTGTCAAAGTTATGGGGTGTAACAAAAATGAAAAATGGCTGTCTGTGCAGGCTTCTTGAGCATTACAACAATTGGGCGTGCAATGGAGTACAACCGAATCTTATCAATGTGTAAGGCTAATAATAGTTTTGTAAGTTTTTTGTAGCTTTGTAGCTTTGTAGGAGCATTACAAGCATGCTGAGTTAAACAATCACAAATTCCAATGGCTCTAAAAGTTCATTGATTTATATGATTAAGTTCCCATCTTGCATTGCAACTGTAATGAGTTTGTTCATAGCCATGGGATTGATCATCCCTGGGAGTTTGGTTTAGTATCTTGTCATTTGAGCCTCTTTCAGTTATTGGATTCTCCAACATGAAATCACAACCCATGAATGAAGAATGATTAGCCCTCCCTAAGATTGTTGGACCACCTTGAGGACAGGTTGTCGAGGTTGGCTTCACAGAGCTGGACCACCTTGCAGACCTTTATATTATCTTGCACTGGAGGCTCCATCCATTACATTTGTTCCTTCTGTTCGAACTCAGGTCAGCTGCCAGGCATCGGGATGTTGGAGCCTATGTGGCTTCAAGGCCATGGGCAGACATGTCAGACATGCTTCAGCACAGAAGTAATACTGTTTTCTAGTTTTTGTTGTTAGTTAAACAGGTTTCAGATGTTTCATGGGCTTGCTTTATTATTTTGTGTCTGCTTTCAAGTCCTCTGCTATAATGCCTTCCGTTGAAACTATGTGGAATCCATCCACTATTATCTTGTTCTGTTGCAGTTATTAGGTGTCCTTTAACCACCATTTTGTATTAGCTTTTTTGATTGATGATACTGAACTGCGGAGGACTAAACTCTCCCACAAGATAGTTGACTTAATTACTCACAACTCATGAGGCAAGGTCCTAATTTGGTTCAACCATTGTGGTCATCAAAGAGATGAGTAATATCTTTGTCAAGAAAGCAATGCATACAAATGGACTTTCTTGCCTCTATAACCAAAACTTGTGTTTTACCACTTTCATGTAAAGAGACTCTCCCAATCCACAATCAAGTTTGACTGAAATTCAGATGTAGTGGAAAGAAGTAAAAGAAGATAGAATGATGATCCTTGAAACTGGATTGAGGGATTGTGGACATCTTAATGACGACTTCATCTCTCACGAAACTTGAGCATGAGTGATGGAAATATATGGAACATACATTGCGAGAAGCCTAGGGTCATTGGTTCACCATAAAATCTCTTCTAGACTTTGTGCAAAGCCAAAGTAAGGTTTCCTTTCCTTGTATGTTATGGTTTGAATCTCCTTAGATTAGGTGCATTAGTCCTTGTCAACAAGTTTACTAAGGGATGTTATCCACTAATCTCCACATAGATTTTTTTAGAATATTGGTATAGTCCAGTGAGTTAGCTCAATCAATTTGCATGGATAAGTTTTAAGGTAGAAATTGTTGAGGGATGATGAGTTCAAGTCCCATAGAGTCCCTTTGGGTCAGGGGTACATGTTGTACTCTGCCCACGTTTACCTCAAGCGCCATTCATTGATTCTGAGGAAGTTCCTAGAGGGTTTCAGGGTTTCCCTGAGTACATTAGGATTCAATGCTCATTCTATTCTTCCAATTATTCATATTTGGGTTGATGCCAATGTTAATTGGATTGATTCACTTCTTATGATAACTCATTTTTAATGAAGAAGGTCAAGCATTTTATGTTTTCGACTTTTTCCAATTTGCCATTACATCAATCCAAAATGATTCTTGTTGGATTTCAGGGCAAAAATGCTAGTGTCTTTTCTCATTATTTTGAGTGGCCGAAAAGAAACCAATTCATATCACATTTAAACCATAGCATTTTCAATTTTAAACTAGAATATCCAAGTCCCCGTTGTCCACAAGGGATAGAAAATCCAAAAAGGAAATTAAAGAAAGAGATATCGACTAAAAGAAGGCAATAAGATCTCAATGATTGCTAGCTAAATTTTTCTACATTTGGNTATATATATATATATATATATATATATATTTAATGTATCTCTCTTTAAACAATTTGTGAAACAATGTTCTAGTATTCAAACCATTCATTGTAGGAAAAATGCTAGTGTACTTTCTCATTATTTTGAGTGGCAGAAAAGAAACCAATTCAGATCACATTTAAACCATAGCATTTTCAATTTTAAACTAGAATATCCAGGTCCCCATTGTCCACCAGGGATAGAAAATCCAAAAAGAAAATTAAAGGAGGAGATATCCACTAAAACAAGGCAATAAGATCTCAATGATTGCTAGCTGCATTTGGGGATCTTTGAACAAAGTTTATATATATATATATATATATATATATATATATTATGTATCTCTCTTGAAGCAATTTGTGAAACAATGTTCTAAGTATTCAAACCATTCAACCATTCATTGGAGGGAAAATGGAAAGAAATCACTCTTATCCCAATCTTGTCTTCACATGAGTTGGGAAAGGGAGAGTGAACAATCTAGTTTTTGGATACTTATCTGTTTCATTGTATGAATCCATATAAGTATAGCAACAACTACCCATTTTTTACCATTCATAATTGTATTTTTTTAAAATAATTCTTATATTTATAGAAAGATATTAACTTCAAAGAAAAATAAATATAGTGGGAGGGTATGTTATCTGTTTTATTCAAAGAAAAATAAATATAGTGGGAGGGATACTTATCTGTTTCATTGTATTAATCCATATAGGTATGGCCACGACTACCCATTTCTTACAATTCATAATTGTTTTTTTTTTTAAATAATTCTTATATTTATAGAAAGATATTTACTTCAAAGAAAAATAAATATAGTGGGAGGGTATGTATAAATGTATTTACATCTTCTTACTCAAAGAAACTAAAATAACAATAAAATCTGAATAGGCCTTTGAATCCAAACCCCTAGCATCTTTGATCAAGAGAAAGCCTTTAGCTAACATCTGCATATGTACTTCTCCCTTCCATAATTGACAAAATGTAGATAGAGTGCTAACCTCGTTTTCAAAACATATTTGCACAAAAGTTGCCAAAGAACAAACAAGGCTAAAATCCTCAAGCAATGTTAAACACAATTGAGAAAGAAGCCAAAGATCTGGAATCACCTAGTTACATTGCTCTCCAATACAACCTACCTAACAAAATTGTTGCTATGATTTCTAGTCTATCTATTTACAAGGAAAAAAAGCTATCCTTACTCCAACTCTATTGTAATTTCTTATGGTAAAGGCTTTTTTAATATTATTATATTTTTCCACCATAAACTCCAATATCAAGAGAGAATAGTGACAAAGACAACCTATCTCAACCACTGCACCATAAGGCAACACTTTCAATTGGTAAACCATGATGAATTATATGACTAGAATAAATATTGAATTTTTCAATTTCTCATTGTGTAACATTATTTAATTCAAAGGAATACATTAAAGAAAAACAATCCTTCTACTAAAGTAAAATTTCTTCTCGTCTCAAGTGTTTCCATTTACTTATGTTTGAATGGTAAGTAACATGTGCTTATTATGATGTAACCTAGGTTCGGGTTTTGTAAACACATTGCCCATCATTCTCTAATGTGTTGCCAAATCATTGTTAAGTGCTAGACAAAGCCCCATGTTATGTATAAAACCCCTTATTAAGCTTCTCATTGAATTATTACATTTCTTGTATTATATTTGAATGTAGGCTCCCTTAGAATTTAAGAGCAGAAATAGTAAACTCATTGTAAACAAAATTTCTTTAAATTTATCAAATCATTAACTACTGTAATTTATGGCCAACAAAGCATTTTAAAAGGTTTGATGCATAACCTAACAACATTAGTGAATAAATACCATACACAACTCAATTTTGAGTACTACCATAGCTATAGAAATGAATGAATGTACCTGATTAGTTGTTGTTGTTTTCCTCCAAATGTATGCTCAGGAAAGTTTAGTAAAACATGGATCAAACCCTCAGGGTAGATCTCATCATGATAATAGGGACAACTCCAAGGACTATTAAGTTATGAAAACAAAAACAAAACTCAGTTGGTTGAAAACTACAGTCCAAGTATTGGGGTTGAATATTGTTGATTAAGGTTGGTTGTCATTGATGTCAATCTTTGAAGAAAGTCCAGTAGCACAAAGGTTTGGGTAATGGACCCAATGTTGTTTAATGTATAATGGTATGGGTTTTAATATATTTGAAGGTAATACTATTCTATATGTATAGTACATGTCAGGTCATTTCTGGTAGTATGTGGGACGTCACATAACTCCTCATGGTTTGAGAGTTATGGCCTTACGAAGTTGAAGGACCTTTGTATGTTGGCTTGAAGCCCCAAAAGGTCAAAGAAGTCAAAGAGCTTGCAAAGAAGAAATTATTATTTAAATGATAAAGCAAAGTGACAATCAATAATGATTATTTAAATAATAAAGTGAAGTGACAAAATAAATTTTTTTTTATTTAAATGGTAAAGTGAGGTGACAAAGTCAATGAATAATATTTAAATGATAAAGTAATAGATAACTTTCTAATTATGGAAATTGGTTAATCCTAAAAATGAGGAAAATAAGTTAAGTGACCTATAAATGGGTTAAGTGACCTAGAAATATGTTAAGTCACCTATAAATGGGTTAAGTGACCTAGAAGATGTTTTTAAGGAATATATTTGGAGAGTATAAATAAGAGGCAAAACTCTCTCATTTTAGATCACATTTGAGCATATTGAATATATTTAGGTGACTGAGGGAACCAAATGATATCTAAGTCGAATTTCAGAGGGAAAGTGAAGAAAATAAGGTCAGAATTCAAGGGAGCATAAATTCTTTTGATGATGCTTTCTAAGGTATGTTATTTACAGGTCATCTCACCATTTTCGCAATAACTTTTTTTTCTAGAATGATTCAGACCGTGAAATTGATAGGCCACTGAGGAAACATATTCAAGTATTTCTGGTAAAAAATTCAACTTGTGGATCATTAAATTTTTGGAGTTACACTCCGTGGAAAATAGGGTCTGTGGCTAGTCCTGAAACTAGTCTAAAATAGGTGTTTCGGGTAAAAACGTCATAATTTCTTCATAACATATTCAAATTCAGTAAGACCAAATGTGTTGATTAAAGTATATTCTGTAGTATTTTGTGTAACATTTTCAGATCCATTCAACAAATATTTTGTGTGGTGCACACTCTACAAGGTTGTTCTCTAGAATAAGTCAAAATTCAACAAGGTATGTCATTTTTGCTATAACTCTTTTACTTAGAGGTTCAAAGTAGTGACACATGGAGTAATTGCATAAAACAAACTGAAGAACATTGTGTACTACTTTCATATATTTATTCATTACAGGTACATAGTTATGATTATTTCAAGTTAGGGTTGTTAACTAAACCCAAAATAGTCATGTGAGACTAAATAAAAGTTTGATGAAAATGTCAGTCTCTTGTTGTGAAAGTTAAGAAAAGTTTGCAAGTATGTGATCATATACACCAGGTCTATTACAGAGTTACAAATCATATTTGGATGATGAAAATGATTAGGGCTTTTGGTTAAGGCACATGTTGGGTACATTATTGAGACAAGTAGTTGATGAGTTGGCATATACATGAGGTGTATAGTTGATGATGTTAGTACATATTAATGAGTCATAATTGATGAGTAGTTGACACATAATTGGTAAATACTTGGTACATGGTTGGATACACTTGTTTATGATACATGTTGATTACATATTGTTTGGTATAGGTTGGTGCATGGTTGATGCAATTGTTTATGGTATATGTTTATTACATGTTCAGGTACAGGTTGATGCATGGTTCATGTTTATTGGTATAGGTTTACAGCAATATATCTCACAGTGATAGTATACTGTGGTTCTATCATTCTACTTCTACTTCATGGCGGTTGGACAGGGCAATGACATGTGGTTGTAGTCACTTTCGGTTGTAGCCAAAGAATATAGGAGGTTGTAACCTCCTTCTTGTTGTAGCCAAATAATAGAGGAGTTGGAGCTTCCTAAGGTTGTAGCTTAAGAAACAAGGGGGTTGGAGCCTCCTTCCAATGGCAACTGAAAAACAAAGGAAGCTGGTGCTTCCAATGAATGTAAATCTTAAATATTCAAGACATATAAAAAAAATCATTCTGTGGTTTTTTTCCGCTTTGGGTTTCCACGTAAAACACTAGTGTACTGTGTATGTGTATGATTGTTCATTTGTTCATTGCTTATTTACTCTGTAGTTATTGAATGAAAATATTACATTGATATAACACTTGGATTATATGGTTAAAAATGATTAAATTGTTCTATTACTAATTTACCCCCACCCCGCCGTCCCCCCTCCCTCTTAGTAATCCAACAATTGGTATCAGAGCAAGTTCCTTCAAAAATCAATTTAACCACTGAAAGGTAGATCACGGAAAACAACAACTTATATAAAAATGAAATACCACAGTCCAATGGACAAACGCATGCATTTTGAAGCATAAGGATGAAATACATGCATAGGGATTTGCAATTTGGCAATTAATTGTAGATGGATACACAACACCAACACTTCTGCCAACAAATAACAAAGCAGTAAAACTTGGTCAGAATAATTCCAAAGCCAAAAATGCACTTCTGAATGGTCTTAGTAAAATGATATTCACCAAAGTTACACATTGTAAATCCGCTTAAGAGATTTGGGACAAACTTCAAAATATTTATGAAGGAGATTCAAAAGTCAAAGCAATAAAGATTCAAACTTACAAAGGCCAGTGCGAACAACTTAAGATGAAGGAAGATGAGAATATTGTATTTTACTTTTTACGAGTTGAGGAAACAGTCAATGCAATCATAGAATTGGGAGAAGAAATCAAAAAATTTGTAATTGTTCAAAAAATACTAAGATCTCTTCTTATGATATTTGACTCTAAGATATCAGTGCTAGAAGAAATATTAGATCTAAACTCTATAAGCATGGACAAATTACATTGAATCTTCATAGCATATGAAATGAAAACTGAACAGGAAAATCCAGATATAAAAGAACCAATCTTCAAAGCATCCAAAAAGTCAAAGCAAAAGGGAAGGCAAAAAGAAGAACATAGCAACAACAGTGACGTCTCAGAAGATGATGAAAAAATGGTCAATTTTGTCAAAAGACTGAACAAGGGAACCGATGGTAGGTATAGAGGTAAGCTTCCTTTAATTTGTTTTAATTGTGATGGTATTAGTCATTTTGCTAACAAATGTCTTTATAAGAAAAAGAAAAATGATGAAGGTTACTCAAAAGACAAACAAACATATAAAGACAAAATAACTATAAAGAAAGTTTTCAAGAAAAACTTATGCACCAAAGAAAACATCTCATCATCAAATGAATATGAAGTCAGTGACAGTAAGACATAAATAGTTGTATTTATGGCAGTAAAAGACTAATAAAAAATACTCCGAAAAAGAATAGGAATAAGCAGAAGAAGAAATTGAAAAGGCAAAAGTTGACTACCGAGAGGAATTAATGTGTGTCATAAAAGTTATTAGAGGAGAAAAGAAGAAAAACAAGAAACTACAAGCATAACTAAACAAGAAAGAAGACACTCAAGAACTAAAACAAACGATCACAAATTTGAAGGTTCAAATAGAAGAAGATAAAAGAATTGAAAAAACATTCAAACAACGGCTAGAAAAAAAAGACAAGATCATTGAAAATTTGGAAGCAGAAATTGTCACATTAAGAAAGGATCTTCAAAAGAAAAATATGCAGAACAACTCAAAAGTTTTTGATGACATTATCAACCGTTAAAAATCTCATCATGACAAGTTCGGACTTGGATACAGTCAGACAGAAAATTGATCAAGCTCCAAAACAACAGAGCAAGAAACATATCCAAAAAGCTATGCAAAAACAATCAAGGGGGATAAGAAGATTTACAAGGAAGTTTACAGGGACACTCTTCCATCGAGAAGATTCAGATTTCAGAATCAACAACCGACAGATAGGTTTCAGGAAAAAGAAGTACCTCATTTCAGAAGATCTTCAACTCCCAGTTATCAAACTATCTTTTTTTGTTTATGTTATGCATGTAATAATTTTGGACATAAAGATGTGAATTGCAGAGCTAACAACAGGAACACAAACAACTTTAAAAGTCATACACAAAGGGGTTATCTAAGAAGGCCTAGTGAAACACAGAAAAGAAGTTACAATAGGTTTGAATCTTATAGCACTGAAGTGGAATGTTACAAATGTAACAATTTTGGACACATGGCCAAAGATTGCAGAATGATAGTCCCTCCTAGAGAACCACAATAGAATAACAACAGTCATAGATAAGAACCTTGAAAAATGATATGGATAAAAAAACATGATCAATATAGAAATGAAGAATGCACACTTGTTCTACAAGCTAAGCAAAAGAAACATAGTTGGTATGTTGACAGTGGTTGTTCAAAACACATGACAGGTGATAGATATACGTTTCTTACATTACGAAAGGAAAGAGATGGATCAGTCTTCTTCTAAAATGATGATTCAGCTAAAATCATTGGTAAAATGCACAATCAGAATTGGGAACAAGAATGCCAAGGCAGAAAATGTTCTACTAGTAGAAGATATGAAACATAATCTTCTAAGTGTAAGTCAAATGTGTGACCAATGTCATAAAGTTACTTTCGATTCACAAAAGTGCGAGATAAGAAAATAAGGTTCAAGAAAATTGATTGCTACAACTACTAGAACTTCAAGCAACATATATGTATTAAGTGAAATTGAAAATGAAAAATGTTGTCTAGGAAAGGAAGATGAAAGTTGGTTATGGCACAAAAGAATGGGTCACATACATTTTGATAACCTTGTCAAAGTCAGCAGAAGAGAAGAAGTCATAGAAATGCCTCAGATCACGAAACCAACTAACACTTTATGCAAGCATTGTCAACAAGGAAAGAAAACAAAGACCAGGTTCAAATCAAAGGAATATTCAACGACAAGACCACTGGAAATTGTGCATACTGATCTAGTTAGACCAACTACAACAAATGATTTAAAATGTGAGAAATATTATATGTTATTAGTTGATGATTATATATGAGTGACTGCAGTTTGTTTTCTTAAGAATAAGTCAGAAGCTTTTGAAAACTTCAATATCTACAAGGAAATGGTTGAAAATGAAATGGATTCAAAAATCAAATGCTTGAGAACTGATAATAGAGGAGAATTCACTTCAAATGAATTTATGGACTGCTGCAATAGTCATGGAATAAAAAAAAAATATTTATTGCTAGGATACTTCAACAGAGTGGAGTTGTTGAAAGAAAGAACAAGACAATGCATAAAATGGCTTGAACAATGCTAATAGATTCCAAATTGACAGATATATTTTGGACACATGCAATGCATACAACAATTCACATTCAAAACAGAGTAATGTTCAAAAACAACACTGATAAAACTCCCTACGAGCTATGGAAAGGAAGACCAGCAAATGTGAATCACTTCAGAGTTTTTGGAAGAAAATGCTACATCAAAATAAAAGATGAAAAAATGGGAAAGTTTGACTCTCGTGTGAAAAAATGAGTACTTTTTGGTTACTCAAGTGAAATGAAAGCATACAAGTGTTACAATATGATATTGAACAAAGTTGTAGAAAGCATCAACGTAACAATTGATGAAACAGACAGACCAGAATCAAAGGAAAAAAAAATGAATCAATGGAACAATTTTTCGAAGAAGAAACAGAAGATAAAAAGGAAGTAGAAGAGGAAGATGAATAGAATCCAACAGAAGCAAAATAGCAAGTTCAACAAGTGCCTCCAAAGACACCTAGCATACAAGTATAGAAGAATCATCCTTCTGATCAGATTATCAGAAACAAAGACGCAGGAGTTGAGATTAGAAGAAGAATCTGTTCACCAGAACAAACACACCTAGCACTCACATCTACGATTAAACCAACCTATTTTGAAGAGGTCATCAATAATGAATTTCGGAACAAGGCCATGGATAAAGAATTGAATAAAATAGAGAAAAATGACACTTGAGAATTGGTTTCAAGACCAAAGGATAAGAATGTGATCAACACAAAGTGGGTATACATGAATAAATTGAATGAAGATAGACATGTTATAAGGAACACAACTAGATTGGTATGTAAAGGATATGCAGAGGTTGAATGAATCGACTTTGAAGAGACATTCGCCCCAGTTGTTAGAATGGAAGCAATCCAATTGCTTTTAGCTTATGCATGCTCTAAAAATATTAAAATGTATCAGATGGACGTAAAATCAATTTTTCTGAATGGGGAACGTGAAGAAGAAGTCTACATTGAACAACCAGAAGATTTTCAGTTGTCAAAGAATACAGACTATGTGTGAAAATTAAATAAGGCCTTGCATGGTCTAAAACAAACTTCTAGAGCATGGAACTCTAGATTGGATAAATATTTACAACAGGCAGGGTTTAGAAAAAGGGAGTGCAGATATTTACATCAAGGTAAGTCAAGGTAATATTTTATTAATTGAAGTTTATGTTGATATTATTTTTTGTATTGATGATGACAGGTTAAGCTATAAATTTGCAAAGGATATGCAGAATGAATTATATCCTTCTTTCTGGAACTTCAGATACGTCAAAGCAAGCAATGAATTTGTATTTCTCAAACCAAGTATATTAGATAAATGCTAAAGTGGTTTAGAATGGAAGATTGCAAACCAGTTATCATGTCCATTCAAACCAGTTGCAAGTTAAGCAAAGACGATGATACAAAGTCTACAAATCATAGGCAATACAGGTCAATGATTGACAACCTACTATATGTGACAACATCTAGACCGGATGTAACGCAGGCAGTTGGACAGGTGGCACGATTTCAAGCATCACCAAAATAATCACATGTATTAGAAATGAAGAGAATTTTTAGATATCTCAAAGGAACATAAGAGTTTGGATTATGGTATCCAAAATAAAATGATCTCTCTTATTGCCTACATAGATGCAGATTCGGCAAGTTGTATTGATGACCGACGAAGCACCAGTGGAGTAGCGTTCTACTTGGGTGAGTGTTTAGTATCATGGCTAAGCAAGAGACAATCATTAGTATCTCTATCTACAGTCGAGGCAGAGTATATTGCAGCAACAACATGTTGTACACAAGTTATTTAGATGAAACAAACTTTGACAGATATACAGGTTGAGTATAATGAGTCAATTCCAATCTATTGTGATAATACAAGCACCGTCAGTATCTCAAAGAATCCAGTGATGCACTCTAAGATGAATCACATTCCAATCAAGTATCACTTTCTACGGGAACAAGTTGCAAAAAAGAGCATCATAGTTGAGTATGTGGAAACAAAAAAAAAGTGGAAGAGATATTTACAAAACCACTTCCACGGGAAGCCTTTGAGTATCTTCGCCAGAGACTCAGAGTTATTTCTACTCCAAAATGAATGCTTTTGAATGATTATCTTATATGTCTTAGATGTACATGAGGAAGCACCATAAATATGACAATTCAGTCAGGGGGAGCAACCCCGGATGAAAAGATACATTTGTCATTAATGATAAAGGGGGAGAGATTCATCAGATGTAGAGGACAGAGGCATGCTTCTAGGAGGAGAAATGGTCACAGAGATGCAGAGGACAGAGACATGTTTCCAAGGGGAGCATGCGTGATATGAATTTAGTATTTCATGACATAATTCCAATATTGCATTAAAGTGTTGTATGTTGGAAGATTGGTTGTTGTCATTGATGTCAACCCTAGTAATGGGTTTTGGACCAAAAGATTGATAAAAGTATTTGGACATGAAGGACAACGCACATGCATATAAAACACCCATGAATGGATAGTATACATTATGTTGTTTCCAGTGGTATGTGACACGTCACGTGGATCCTTATGGGTGAGGAGGAATGAATTTTTGAAGATGACAAAGTGAATTGAAGAAAGAAATACATATAGGCCCCGAAGGTAATTAAAGAAAAGAATTACAAAATAAAAAAGTGTCAGGTCGGCCCTAATGTTAAAATGAAATGACATAAATGGTATAAATAAACATCATTATACATTTATTTTGATACAAGTCAAATTTCATAGGAAATAAAAAGTAGAGAAGATCGGATTTCAAGGGAGGATGAAGTCTTTTGGTGATGTGTTCTAAGGTATGTTATTTTCAGGTCATCTTACCATTTTTGCTATAACTTTGTTTCTAGAACGATTCAGATGATGAAATCGCTATGGTATTTTGAAGACATATCAAGGTACCTCTGGTAAAAATTGCAGCTCTTGATTCGCTATAATTATGGAGATACACTCTATGGAAGATAGGGTTTGTGATCAGTTCTGAAGCTAGTCAATAAACAAGTGTTCCGGGTAAAACAATCATACTTTTTTCATCAAGAATCCAAATGAAGTGGGACAAATTTCATTGGAAAGAGTACGGACTTTAGTTTCTTATGTGTGAGTTTCAAAATCAGATGTTAATTATTGAGCGTGGGGCATTCTGTGCAAGTTCACTCTCCTTAATAGACCAAAATTGAATAAAGTCTACCATTATTTCTATAACCTATTTTTGGGGAGGATTCAAGGAGTGAAAATTGAAGGAGTTTCAAAGAATACATTGAGTAATATTATCTACAGGATCAGAGTACTCCAAGAATTGAAGAATTACAGAAATTGAAGAAGTCTCAGGAAGCATTATCAGGTTCTATGTAATGATTAGTTGATGGTGATGATTTAATGTAAAGTTTTATTATCTCTCATATATTCTTGGGTGGAAGGAAGGGGCAAGGATGGAGAGTTCAACTCTCTCTTGATATTGGAAGATTGTATCTTCCTCTTGGAGGTTTATCCCTCCATTTACATTTGAAAGCTGTAGCAACCTTTGGAAGTCATTACTTCCCTTGAATAATAACTATTGATTATTTCTCATATATTGTGCATGGTGTATTATGGTGTATTGGTGTAACTCTTATACTATTGTTCATTGCTCATTGGATATAGTTGAATGCTTTAAGTATAAGTTGAAAAAAAAAAAAAAATTGTACTTGATACTTATTCACCCCCCTCTCAGTATCAACAATTGGTATCAGAGCGAGTTATCTTCAGTACAATTTAACCACTAGAAGAAAGATGCTAAGAAGAAATGGAAGACAAAATTCCAAATGGGATTCCACCATTTGATGGAAGCAATTTTAAATACTGGAGTAATAGAATGGAAACTTACTTGAAAGCTCTTAGGGCATATTTTTGGTTCTCAGTTGCTTCAGGATACAATGCTTTGAAGAAACCAAAGACTTCAGCTCAAAAGGAAGCAAAAATGAACAACAAATTGACAATAGATACTATCCTAGATGGATTGACAGATTCAGTGTAATCCAAGGTGGGATCATGTGCATCATCAAAAGAGCTTTGGGACAAGCTATAAGACCTTTGTGTAAGGGAAGACACGGAAGAAGACCTTTATGTAAGGAAAGACGCAGAAGAAGAAGAAGTTGAAGTAAATTACAACATCTCAGATTTCAAAGAAGAAAATAGAGGTCAGTTATTTTGTTTTAATTGTGAAGGAGTAGGTCATATTGAATTTGAATGTCCTCATCCAAGGATTGAAAGGATTGTATCTTCCTCTTGGAGGTTTATCCCTCCCTTTACATTTGGAAACTGTAGCTACCTTTGGAAGTCATTATTTCTCTTGAACAATAACTATTGATTATTTCTCATATATTGTGCATGGTGTATTATGGTGTATTGGTGTAACTCTTATACTATTGTTTATTTCTCATTGGATATAGTTGAATGGTTTAAGTATAAGTTGAAAAAGGTTTTAAATTGTACTTGATACTGATTCACCCCCCTCTCAGTATCAACATTGTCATCAATGTCAAAGGGGGATATTGTTGATCAAGGTTGGTTGTAATTGATGTCAACCCTTGAAGAAAGTCTGATAGCACAAAGATTTGGGTAATGGACCCAAGGTTGTTTCATATATAATGGTATGAGTTTTAATATATTTGAATGTAATACTATTATATATGGATAGTACATGTCATGCTAGTTCTGGTGGTATGTGGAACGTTGCATAACTTCTCATGGTTTGAGACTTATGGCCTTACGAAGTTGGAGAACCCTCATATGTTGGTTTGAAGCCCCAAAAGGTCAAATAAGTCAAAGAGTTTACAAAGAAGAAATTATTATTTAAATGATAAAGTAAAGTGACAAAGTTAAGAAGAATCATTTAAATAATAAAGTGAAGTGACAAAATCAAAGAAGATTATTTAAATGATAAAGTGAGGTGACAAAGTCAAGGAGGAATATTTAAATGATAAAGTAATGGAAAACTTTCTAATTATGGAAAGTGATTAACCCTAAAAATGAGGAAAATAGGTTAAGTGGCCTAGAAATGGGTTAGGTGACCTAGAAGATGCTTCTAAGGAAGATATTTGGAGAGTATAAATAAGAGGCAAAACTTTCTCATTTTATATCACACTTGAGAATATTGAATATCTATAGGTGAATGAAGTAAACAAAGGATATATAAGCCGAATTTCAAAGAGAAGGTGAAGAAAAGAAGGTGAAGAAAAGAAGGCCGGAATTCAAGGGAGGATAAATTATTTTGATGTTTTCTAAGGTATGTTATTTACAAGTCATCTCACCATTTTCACAATAACATTTTTTCTAGAATGATTTAGACCGTGAAAATAATAGGCCATTAAGGAAACATATCCAAGTATCTGTGGTAAAAAATTCAACTTGTGCGTCATTGTATTTTTTGAGTTACACTCAGTGGAAAATAGGGTTTGTGGCTAGTCCTGAAACTAGTCTAAAACAAGTGTTTCAAGTAAAAACATCATAATTTTTTCATAACATATTCAAATTCAGTAAGACCAAATGTGTTGGTTAGAGTACAGTCTTTAGTCTTCTTTGTAACATTTTCATATCCATTCAACAAATATTCCGTGTGGGGCACGCTCTACAAGGTCTCTCTCTAGAATAAGCCAGAATTCAACAAGGTATGTTATTTTTGTTATAAATCCTTTACTGAGAGGTTCCAAGTAGTGACACACAGAGGAATTGCATAAAAAAAACTGAAGAGCATTGTGTACTACTTTCATATCTTTATTCATTATAGGTACATAGTTATGATTATTTCAAGTTAGGGTTGCTGACTAATCCCAAACTAGTCATGTGAGACTAAAGAAAAGTTTGATGAAAATGTTAGTCTCTTGTTATGAAAGTTAAGGAAGGTTTGCAGGTATGTGATCATATACACTAGTTCTATTACAGAGTTACAAATCATATTTGGATGATGAAATTGATGAGGGCTTTTGGTTAAGGTACATGTTAGGTACATGGTTGAGACAATTAGTTGATGAGTTGACACATACATGAGGTGTATAGTTGATGATGTTGGTACATATTGATAAGTCATAGTTGATGAGTAGTTGACACATGATTGGTACATACTTGGTACATGGTTGGATGCACGTGTTTATGGTACAAGTTGATTATAGGTTGTTTGGTACACGTTGGTGCATGGTTGATGCACTTGTTTATAGTACATGTTGATTACATGTTGATGCATGGTTCAGGTTTATTGGTACATGTTTATAGCAGTATATCTCACAGTGATAGTGTAATAGTGGTTCCATCATTCTACTTCTACTTCTACTTCAG
Source organism: Picea engelmannii (assembly GCA_009831015.1). Taxonomy (NCBI): domain Eukaryota; kingdom Viridiplantae; phylum Streptophyta; class Pinopsida; order Pinales; family Pinaceae; genus Picea; species Picea engelmannii. The sequence goes on along the minus strand of ML825070.1, from coordinate 15,246 downwards.
GGCGGTTGGACGGGGCAAGGACAGGTGGTTGTAGCTACCTTTCGGTTGTAGCAGAGAACATAGGGGGTTGTAGCCTCCTTCTGGTTGTAGCCAGAGAATATGGGAGTTGGAGCTTCCTTCAGGTTGTAGCCTGAGAAACAAGGGGGTTGGAGCCTCCTTCCAATTGCAGCTAGAAAACAAAGGAAGTTGGTGCTTCCAATGAATGTAATTCTTCAAGACATATAAAAAAAAACATTATGTGGTTTTCTCCTGCCTTGGGTTTCCACATAAAAAACTAGTGTACTGTGTATGTGTATGATTGTTCATTTGTTCATTGTTTATTTACTCTGCAGTTATTGGATGATAATGCTACATTGATATAACACTTGGATGGTTANCAAATACAACTCATTGTCCAACCTAGGGCTAGAAAAATAAATCCACAATCAACATCAGGTTGATCTAACACATGCAACTCAATTTTAAACACAGATTCCTACTTCAAGTAGAGACAAGTACCAACAATCCAAGATCATCCTTATCAAACCATTCACAAGGCATAAATACCAAAGCGACTGACTGGGATGAGAAAAACGACTGCCTGAGATGAGAAAAGCGGTTAGCTAGGATGAGAAAGGTGGCACCAAAAAACCAACAACAAACAGGAAACCCAAGTAGCAGGAAGGGATGGACTCCAATAGGTCAGCGACAAGCTCCAACAGTCACAGCTAGAAAAGATAAACCCACGGCAGGCTGGTATGGACACACACATGCCAATGACAAGCTTCAACTGACAGAGATAAACCCATAGCTAGTAAATACCAAGAACATGCAAAGGAGAACTAAAAATGACCCTTGTAAACTTGTCCAAGAGACAACAAACCTCAGTCTTCACATCAACTTGGAGGAGATAGATCGAATGATCAAGTGAGTCAAGTGAGGGAGATACCACTCCTTTATATAGTTTTAGGTAGGTAAGATAGGGTTAACACATTAACCATTTAGAGTCCACTTGACA